>CM039735.1:79715006-79853073 GCA_022539455.1 Dendrobium nobile | reverse complement strand
CTTTAGTTTAGATCAACTATATTATTTTATTTATATGAGTTAAAATAAATTAAATACATTCTAATATAAATAATATCATAATTCCTCATCTAAAACATTATTTCTTATTTTACTCACATCTCATGTTAAGTTAAAAAAAAAACGTTTTGCACTTATCAACACTGTTTTATATTTAAAATATAAAAAATCTAACTGAACGATTTTTTTTTTTTAACTTTTGAGCTAATTAAGACAAATTCATACAAACACAAATACGTAAACTTCGAACCCATTAATTAATAGTTAAAACTCTCAACCAAAAAATAAAAATTAGCTGCATCAGCTGGCCAAGGATTCTCATCTCCGACAGGGTCTCGATGGGTGTCCCTCGGTTATGGCGGTACTGGTCTCTAGGGTGGTCATGATCGACTCGGTTGTCTTCGTCGTAGGGCGAATGAGGCCGAGAAGGGGTGGTAGATTGCGGGGTTCCCAATACGTTCTATGTTATCCAATCGGTCACTGGTCAATCTCCTAAAATCCGCTAAGTCCGTCTGAGTGTTACGAATCTGCTGCGTAACAGTCCCTAATTGGCCCAAGATGAGGTCCAGGGTGGCTTGGAGGTGTTGCGGGTCCATGGGGCTAGCTAAGGGATGAAAGGGGTCGGATTGGGGTGGAGGACAGCACCTAATTTTTACAGAAAATAGCTCTTAAAGTCTCTAAACAGCTGCTGGAACATTGGGGACAGCAACCTAACACAAAGGGGAAAGTGGTCTAAGTGACTAGGGTGGGTTGTGGTGCGTGGACAGCAACTAGACAACAGTTAAGGGCACCTAACAGTCACTTATTTGTGCAGGAATTAATTCTGGACAGCAATAATTTTGAGTGTAGCAAGTGACTTAGGTAAAGCGGTGGGTGGTAAGTGACCAAACTATCACATAGGTAACTTAGGCATGCATGTTAACAATAAAATATGATGCAGAAAATTACTGGACAGCAAGGAAAACAGTAAAAACAAATGTATTAGACGATGTTATGCATGTAAATGACTAGTGGTAAGCTAACATAGACTTCCTAGGATGCATCTAACATGAGCAAAGCATGCTAGCCATGCTCTGATACCAAAATGATGTGAAACCAGGAATTGTTTCGTAGAAATTAATAGAAGTTTGTTAAAGAAATGCGATTACAATTCAAAGCTTCACAAATTTGACGATTCAATGAAATTCATGGAAGTTAACAATGTCTAGGCAAGAGAAAACAACTAAGTTGACAAGATCTTTAAAATGACAACGGCAATAATTAGTAATGAAAATGAATGGCCAACAATAATCCGACGGTTAACAAAGCGATTGTCTCACCTTGAGGCCACGCTCTTGTACCTAATTCTAGGCTTGTTGGAGGAAGAAGAGCCACACTAGCGAAGAGACCACTCCGAGGAAGACGGTGCCGTAGATCCGTAGGGGAGGAGAGGAGGGCGCCGGATTTGGAAGAGGTGTGGAAGATCGTCCGTCGATAGACCAATTGTACTCCGGCCGTTGTCTATCAATAACTTTGATGAGAGAGGGAAGAATCCGTTCCAAGTAATCCCCCACCGTGTCTTCGTCGGATTCGAATCCGGCGTCAAAGAAAGGAGAGCGTAGTACGTCGAGGTTTCCTTGAGCATCAAACACTAGTCCCCATTCGAGCTCGGGATCCGCCATAAAACATGGAGAAGGAACTAAGTAGTTGCCGCAAGAAGATCTCCAAAAGATGAGGAAAGTGGGCGGCGGCTTGGAGGATCCAAGGGAGGCCGGCGGTATGGAGGGGAGAGGGAGGAGAATTTCAAAAACTGAAGTTTAATTTCAGTTTTAGTGAAATTGGAGGGAAACGATTTTGGATTTAATTGGGATTCCAATTGAGAAGGGAGGTTTAATGCCGAAATTAATGGGGGCATTCAAGAGGGGGGCCGGCGGCTTTATGAGAGGGAAAGGGAATTGTGGAGAGGGGGAAAGAGGTTTCCAAATATGAGATGATGATTAGGAAGTTACAAAATAAAATCCAATTGATTTGAAATAAACTATTGATTTCATTTTAAAACTTTCCATAAATAGGAATTTCAAAATTTGGAAAGAAAATTTGAAAATTGGGAATTCAAATTTTCAAAGGGGGGGGGGGGGGCCGGCAAGTGGTGGCCGGCAGCAGGAGGCCGGTCGGCCAAGCAGGGGTGGCCGGCGGCTTGGGGGATCTGGCTAGGGGCGGCGGCTAGGTTTGGAGGAAGAAGGCGTGGGCTACTTGTGGGGAAGAGATAGTGAGCAAACTCAAAAAGAAAAGAAAAATTTGATAACTCACAAAGAGATATCAAGAAGAAGAACTCACCAAGAGATCTTTCTTGCACTCACCAAGAGAACAATATGGAGGAAATTTTCATTCATTAAGCAATAATCCCAATACAATGACAAGAGCCTCTTATATAGGCTTTACAATAAAATAAAATGCATAAAGACAAAGATGCCCTCGGGCTACAATAAGCACTACATCCCTCATGGGGGTACAAATGGAAAACAAGAAATAAAATCATGAAAAGAAAACTAAAGAATCAAAAATACAGGCTCTGAATCGACGCCGTCGATCGCCGTCCCCGGCGATGGTACACATGTCGAAATCTGATGTCCCCATCAGGAAGACTACGGCATGGGCTATGGAGAGCCAAGAGAACCCCCATGGAGGGGGCTTCAAAATCCTTACCCGATGGAGAGAAGGGGAAGACCACAAGGGGAGGGATTTACTCAGGGGACTTGGGGAGATGGAAGAACCTTCCACCGAGCTGACAACCGCATGAGGAAATTGAAGATCCCTATTTTTGAAGGGGAGGATGCTTATGGATGGATCTACAGGGTGGAGCGCTACTTTGCAGTGAATGGTGTCATAGAAGAGGAGAAGTTGATGGCAGTCCCGGTATGTTTGGAGGGGAAGGCATTGGCCTGGTTTCAATGGCTTGAAGGGAGACAACATGTTAGAAGTTGGGAGGAGTTCAAAGACCTCCTACTGCACAGATTCAGGGTGTCCAGTGAGGGCACACACTATGAGCAGTTGGTGGCTCTAGTGCAGGAGGGCACAGTGGTAGAGTATAGAGAGCACTTTGAGCTACTATCAGGCAGATTGAGAGGGATTCCAGATGACCTTCTAGAGGGGAGTTTCATGAAGGGGTTGAAGCCTCACATCATAGCAGCCATCAGAGTAGTGGCTCCACATGGGTTAGTAAGGATCATGGAGACTGCACAGCTTGTAGAGGACAAGCTGAAGGTGGAGCCACCGAGGAGATCAGGGGTGTCTTACCCCACTTACCGACCACCACTCATGGTTGGAGGCCCAAGGGCGACGACCATCCTTCCTCCTAGAGAGATAGCCAAAGAGAAACCCACTACGGCAGTGAACCAAGGAGGGTTCAAAAGGTTGACTGATTCAGAGCTGAAGGAAAAAAGGGCCAAGGGCCTTTGCTATCGATGTGATGAGAAGTTTACACCGGGGCATAGGTGTAAGGAGAAGACCCTACATGTGATCCTAGTGGGGGATTCAGAGGAGGAGGAAGGGGATGCAGGAGCAACTGAGGAGGAGGGCGAGGAGGAAGAGCATCCTCATTTGGCTATGGTGGAGGTTTCACTCAACTCGATAGCAGGACTGACATCACATTGCACCATGAAGCTGGAAGGGGAGATTGCAGGGTACAAGGTGATGGTTCTGATTGATAGTGGGGTCACCCACAACTTACTTGCTTGCAGATTCGTGGAGAGGGTGGGGCTACCAGTGACACAGGGGAGAGGTGTAGGAGTCATTTTGGGCACGGGAAAGAAGGAGCGCTGTAGTGGGCAGTGTAAGGGAGTGACCCTTACATTGCAAGGAGAGGAGACAGTGCAAGACTTCCTACTGCTAGATTTGGGAAGCACTGACGTGATACTTAGGATGCAGTGGCTCCAGTCCTTGGGGGAGATGAAGGTGAATTGGAAGAAATTATACATGGAATATGGGAAGGGGAGCAAGAGAGTGACACTACAGGGAGACCCCAGTTTATGCAGAACCAGAGTGGCCTTGAAGTCCATCTTCAAGACTTTGAGAGATGATGGGGAGGGCTATTTGATAGAGCTACAGTAGGTGGGCATGGAGGTAGAAAGAGAGCCAGAAGTCATACCTGAGGTGGTCCAGGATCTTCTACAACAGCACTCCACAGTGTTTCAGATGCCCAAAGGGCTACCCCTTATCAGATCCAGGGAGCATGCTATTGTGTTGAAGACAGGGGTAGCACCCATCAGTGTGCGACCCTACAGATATCCTCATGCTCAGAAGGAGGAGATTGAGAGGTTAGTAGCAGAGATGATGAAGGCTCAGGTGATCCAGCCCAGTGTGAGCCCATTTTCCAGTCCTGTACTCTTGGTAAAAAAGAAAGACGGTAGTTGGCGATTCTGTGTGGACTATCGGGCCCTCAACAAAGAGACCGTATTGGACAAATTTCCTATTCCGATGGTAGATGAGCTTTTGGATGAGCTTGGGGGAGCCACCATCTTCTCCAAGGTGGACCTGAAATCTGGTTATCACCAGATTAGGATGAAGACTGAAGACATTCAGAAGACAGCTTTCCGGACACATGAGGGTCATTATGAGTTTCTAGTGATGCCATTCGGGCTCACTAACGCTCCCTCCACCTTCCAAGCCCTGATGAATCAGGTCTTCCAGCCCTACTTGAGGAGGTATGTTCTAGTTTTTTTTGATGATATATTGGTGTATAGCAAATCTCTGCAGGACCATATCACCCATCTTGGGGTGGTACTCACGACCTTATTGGAGCATCAGCTATATGCCAACCAGAAGAAGTGTTCTTTCGCTTAGAAGGAGGTGGAGTATCTGGGACACATCATTTCAGAGAGTGGGGTGGCGGCTGACCCCACCAAGATAGAGGCCATGATGAAGTGGCCTACACCAAAATCCCTTAAAGTCCTACGGGGATTTTTGGGACTTACTGGCTATTACAGGAGGTTTATCAAGGGCTATGGTTCCATAGCAGGCCCTTTGACTGATCAGCTAAAGAAGGACAACTTTCAGTGGGGAGAGAAGGCAGAGGAAGCCATGAAGACTCTGAAGGAAGCCATGACTAGTGCCCCGGTTTTGGCTCTTCCAGATTTCACTCAGCAATTTGTGGTTGAGACTGACGCTTCAGGAGTGGGCTTGGGAGCAGTGCTCATGCAGAATCATAGGCCGATTGATTTCTTCAGCAGGATCTTATCACCTAGAGCGAGGTTGAAGTCAGTTTATGAGCGGGAACTGATGGCCATTGTGTTGGCCATTCAAAAATGGCGGCCTTATCTATTGGGGCAATGATTCATAGTTCGTACTGATCAGAGGAGCCTCAAGTACTTACTGGAGCAGAGGTTGGTGGCAGAGGAACATCAGAGGTGGCTGGCAAAACTCTTGGGGTATGAGTTTGAGATTCAGTATAAGCCCGGAGCTCAAAACAAGGCGGCAGATGCTCTTTCCCGTGTCGAGTGCTCACAGTTGATGGCACTATCGGTACCACAATTGGTGGATTGGGGTGAAATGGTGAAGGAAAATCAACATGCAGAGGAGCTAGAGAAGATTCGGGCGGCTGTCCAAAAGGGAGAAGGAGGGTTCAAAGGGTATCACCTGGAGAACTCTCTTTTGTTATACAAGGGGAGGTTGGTACTACACCGTAATTCAGCATTCGTCCCCATTCTTCTACGGGAGTACCACAACAGCCGTGTTGGGGGACATTCAGGGGTGGAAAAGACCTATCGGCGGGTGAAAGCCGAATTTTTTTGGAAGGGGTTAAGAAGTGATGTCGAGGACATGGTGAGCAAATGTGATATTTGTCAACGGAACAAGTATCAGGCTTGTGCCCCTAGTGGTTTGTTGCAGCCCTTAGTGCTTCCAAACAAGATTTGGGAGGAAGTCACTATGGATTTCATTGAGGGATTACCCAAGTCTGAGGGGTATACGGTCATCATGGTAGTAGTGGATCGGTTGAGCAAGTATAGCCATTTTATTCCACTACGACACCCCTTCTCTGCCCCTACTGTAGCATCTACTTTCATCAGAGAGGTGGTTCGATTGCATGGAGTTCCCACCTCTATTGTCTCAGACAGGGATAAAGTATTCTTGAGCTCTTTCTGGAAGGAGATCTTCAAGATGCAGGGTACATTCTTGAAGCGCAGTACAGCATATCACCCACAGACAGACGGACAGTCTGAAGTGGTGAATCGTAGCGTGGAGACTTATTTGAGATGCTTCATGGGGGAGAGGCCTAAACAGTGGGTCAAATGGCTACCATGGGCAGAATATTGGTACAACACTTGCTATCATACTGCATCTCAGTTCACACCTTTCAAGATTCTTTATGGGAGGGACCCGCCACCATTGGTGAATTATCAGAAGGGAACAACCCCTGTATACCTAGTAGATCAATATTTGGAGGAGAGGGACAGGGTGTTAGAAGAGTTGAGGAAACACCTATTGAGAGCCCAGCAGATCATGAAAACCAAGGTGGATGCTCACCGCAAGGATGTGACATTTGAAGTGGGAGAGATGGTATACCTGAAGCTACGGCCTTATAGGCAGAAGACTCTAGCTAGCAGGAGGAGTGAGAAGCTCTCTCCACGATACTACGGGCCTTTCGAGATTGAAAAAAAGGTTGGGATGGTGGCCTACCGTCTCAAGTTGCCTCCTCACTCCTCCATCCACCCTGTATTCCATGCGTCACTATTGAAAAGGAGCATAGGGGAACATATTATGACCACTCCGACTATACCTCAGGGCCTTACAAAAGATATGCAATTTGTACTAGAGCCACTACAGGTGAAGGAAGTGAGGAAGAATGATTAAGGCAAGAGGGAGGTGCTCATCAAGTGGAAGGACTTACCGGCACATGAGGCTACTTGGGAGATGTACGAGGCTATGCAGGAGCAATTTCCAGACTTCAACCTTGAGGACAAGGTTGATCTTCTAGAGGGCGGTATTGATGGACCGGCTTTGGATGGACCGGTTCACCCAGTCCATCCGCCCAGACCCACGCGGGTCTACAGGCGGAGAGGGGGGCGGGCGGACATTCCTGAAGGAAGCAGGGGAGGCAGCCACGGTGGGCCCCATGGGCCACCTTTTGATCCAACGGCTAAGGAGGGGGGGGCGGAATCCTTAGAGGAGATGGATGGTGGATTGGGAGGGGTATTTTAGAGATGTGTTGGGATGTTGGGGTGGTATGAAAGGGGGCTTAGGGCTCATTTTTTGGGGATCATGTGAAGAAAGCTCTTTCTCTTTTCATTCTTGTTTTCTCTAGGGTTTCTTTTGGGAGATTTGGTCCTTCTCGAAGTGGACTAGCTTTGTCTTTTGTTTTGTCTTGAAGATTAATGCAAAACTCTTTTGTTCTTCCTCTCATTCTTCTTGTTTTGTGTTAACTTTGATTTGGTGGAGAAATTTCATCCTTGAAGGAAAATTAGGGCAAACCCTAATTTGTGAAACCAAGGCGTATCAGATTCATATGAGAGTAAAAAAGTGTCATGACCCGGCCCGGGGAATTGAATTAATGGGGCAGGAACAGATGGCAGGACGGCTACTAAAAATTTTGCTCGTTAAAATTTCTAATAAGAAACTATTTTTGATATATTGAAAGATCCACTAAAGCCTCAAATATATTTTAAAGTAAAATGATATAATTGTTTCAAATAAATACCTTTCTTTTGGTGTATCAAGCGTACGGTATGAGTTCTCTCCTTTTTCGCTCATTTAAATTCTTTGAATCATATCTATATGTTTGCAAATAATACTGTGAGTTATAACACCACTCAACGAACACATCATGTTTTTAAATGATAGTAACACCACGATATTTTGAACAATATGCAACTTATTTTAAATATGAATTAAAGTAATTCTATTTAAATTTTACTTTGAGAACTATCATAAATTAACGATATGCTTATTCACACATCTCATATCTTATCATTTTATATAAATAATACGACCATCATAGCAAATATCATCTAAATTATACCAATTAAGATACTTCCATTGTAACATCTCAAACTGTTAACTATCGAGATATTGTCTACTTTGGCCTAATGGCCTCACTGTTTTATCTTGTTGGTGTAACTTCATAAGAGATCACCCATTCCGGGATTGCTCCCGCACAAACACGCTTAACCTTAGAGTTTTTAAATAAAATAATAACCACTACACCAAAAATGTGTCTTGATGTTTAAGGGTTTAGTTTCTTTTTACTTAAGTGGTTTCACAATCTCTCCTACTTAAATAATTAACTTCGTCGTCAGTATCTTTATTCCAAAATCATCTATTAGACAGATATGATTCTAAATGTGGTCCCTTATAAGTTCAAATGGTAGCTCCCGCCATATAACATTTTGTCTTATTGTTGACCTGATGAGGTCATCGATAGGAGATTTCGGCGCGTCTATCAGAGACGACCACGAAGATCGACGGCCAGGATTGCGAGCCTTTATTTTTTATTTTACTTGTACCATTAGTTTTATTATTATGCTTTTACTTTCGTAGTTTCCCATTTTACCCTTGAGGGTAGTAGTTGCTTTTGTAGCCCCAAGGGGCATTTTAGACTTTTGCACTTTATTTTCTTTGGAGCCTATTTATATGGTCATTGTATCATATATGAGGATTATTGAGCTATTGAATGAAAATTTTCTCTTGTGATCTCTTTGTGAGTTCCACCCATGATCTCTTAGTGAGTTCATTTTAGATCTCTTAGTGAGTTCTCTTCGAATTTCATGCGATCTTCGTATTCTCCATCCAATCCACTACGAGCAAAGATCAACCGTTGAAAGGAGCCGAAATTCTCGTAAGCCTCTTCCCCCCTTGAAACCTTTTTTTTTTTCCCCCTCAACCGCCGGCCACCCTAGTCCCGCCGGCCTCCACCTTGCCGCCGGGCTAGTTCCCTCCCCACCACCTCTCCCCACCGCCCTCTTCAATTCATCATTGAAATTTGATTTTCAAATTTCTAACTTTCCTAAAATAGGAAACTCTATTTTTGGAAAGTTTTTGAATAAGTTCAAATAAAGAGAAAATTATTTAATTGGATTTATTCTAAAACTATCCTAGTCATCAAATCCTATTTAGAAGCCTCTTCCCCTCTCTCCCTAATGCCTTCTCTCTCTAGCATTGCCGCCGGCCCCCCCTCCCCTCTCTCTCCTCCCTAATTAATTTTGGCAATCAATTTCCCCCTAATTGATATCCAAATTAATTGCAATTATTCCCCCTCCACCTCTACTAAAACTGAAAATCAACTTCAGTTTTTGTTTTCTTTTTTCTGATTTTGAATTCCCTCTCCCCTTTTTTTTCCGCCGCCCCCCCTTGGCATCTCATTAAGGAGTTTTCCTTTAATGCCATAAGCACATTAATTGGAAATTCAAAATCCAAATTTTAATCCCTCCCAAACCATTAGCTGAAATCAATTTCAGTTTTCCTCTTTCAACCACGTTTCCCTCCCCCCCATACCGCCGGCCTCCCACCTTCTTCTCCCCCAAGCCGCCAATCCTCCTTGCCTTCCTTGGAGATCCGCTTGCGACGACCACCGCTCCCACTCACAGTCATGCATGGATGCACCCGAGTGGAACTACGGGTTTGAATACGATCGTAACGGAAGAGTCAACATTTTGCGTTCACAATTCTTTGACGTCGGATTTGACTTCGACGATACCGTCGAAGAATATTTAGACCGCATCTTGCCGACACTTGTAGACTCCATTGACGAGCACTTCTCCGTCTACACCTGGATTATCAAAGGCCGAGCTACCGCGCCTCCTCCGCCTCCGATATCCTCTTCCATGGCAACGCTCCTCGGCACCTCCGTCTTAGTGGCAACTTCCATGCTAGTTTGGACAATCTTCCGTCGCTCAGCTTAGTCTCCGTAGGAAGAGAGTGTCAAAGGTCTCAAAGTGTGAACAACTTGGTATTAATTGTGGGATTCTCTATTTACTAGCCTTTGTTTTATGTTTGTTTTCGCATTTGCTTAAAGATCTAGCTCTCTCGTTGTAGTTTCTTTGCCTAGCAAATTGAATACCGCGAATTACTTATAATTTGCTTGACTTTGATGCATGATTAAATAATTTGTGGAGCTAATATTTAATTCTCTTTTAAAGTTCTTGTGTAACTCTCCATTGCATCACATCATGACCTCTACTAGAATCCAAAACGAAATCATAAAATCAAATATTATATATATATATATATATATATAATAACTTACCTCAAATATATGTCGAAGGCCATTCCCTTATCTTGCAAAACGGCGACGCAGTTGTCCAATCACGCATGCTTCATTTAGAACGTGTTCGCTCTATACTCCCACTCTCGTTAAAAGCAAGATTGAATAGAGCCTTCAGCTCCTGTTCGACACCTCTCCTCTGCTCACAAGCCTTCCACAAACCTTAGAACTCCTCTTCTTTCCTCGTTCTGTTCTTCCTCTTGGTTTGACATCCACTAGCCCCCAAACCTCAAGCCATCCACTTTACTATGTTGATCTAGAAGGTCACAACCAGCCGACCTTAGCCTCCAACCACCGCAGGTCTACCGAACCCCATACCTTCCCTCAGTCAGATCTCACACCCGTCAAACCAAGCTTCATCTCTTGCCTCCATCCACAAGACCCAGCTGATTCCTCCATACCCGAGCACCTTCGATCCAAATGAACCCGAACTCCCTTTCCACCTCCAACTTCGGCCCTCACCCGACTACATGCCGACATCATCAAGCTCCACTGTATTGATCCCTCCTTCAAGCTTCAGACCCAACCTCCATAGCCGCACTTCCAATCGACCAATTGCAGCAAGATATTTATTCTCTCGTCCTCAACCCATCCCTAGCCGTAAAACTTCCCTAGCTGAGATCTCCATTGCTTAAGTCACCGCCCATCTGCTCACATCCAAGCCAAACCCATACAAGAGCCCCATCCGACCTCAATCCCTCTATATAGGTTGACCTTTGCCCTTCCCTTTACTGTTGCTGGTATTAGTTACTATCATTGGATATTATTGTTAATATCATTAGTATTAATACTAACAATTTTATTACAAGTATTAGGTGTGAGTGTATATATGTGTGTGTGAGAGAAAAAGAGAAAGAGAGAGAAAAAGGTGATGTAAGATAAAAAAAGAAAGGAAGAGAAGAAGAGAAAAAAAGAGAAAATAAAAAAATGAGAGAAATATGTTGTCTCAATTCACGTGCCTCGACGCTATCACATTCGGTCCTTGTGCAGATATAACATTATCAACTCAAAACCCCACACTCGGCGTTCGCGGCGAGCCAGCGAATCTCCTATACACGCTCTCGCAGCACGGCGGGAAGGAACCAGTTGCGACGCTCGCGACGAGGCTGGTAGGCCCTCTACACACTCATATAGCGTGGCGGGGACAAAATTAAGTACTTTTAAGCACTCACGTAGCGTGGTGGGGGAAAGAAAATTGTGTGTGTTCAAACAGGTACCTTGAATACCCATATACGCTCTCGTAGCGTGGTGAGATTGAAAAAATGCGGCCACGGTGTCACCCGGTACTTTCCTTAAGCGCTCACGTAACATAGAGGGAAAGGCTATGACCCTCGGATTTCCCCTAAACGGGGGAGATGTCGGGAGGCTGGCGAAATATGAATTGAACACAGGGAACTTGCAAATTTGGACTTGAACTTGATTTGAATCAAATGACAACAAACTACACTTGAACTTGACTTGGACAGCAAGGGACCCAAATGAATGACAAACTAAGCTTAAATGAATTTGCATAAAATTTGAAATTAAATGAACTACAAATGACTTGAGTTTGGACAATTGAAAAGGAGTCAAATTGAACTCGAACTTAATTCATATGACAGAACATTGGATCTTAAATTGACGATTGCGCAATAAAACCAAAATGTAATGTCCTAAATGACAATTCAAGACTTTTAAATGAATGTCAACAAGCAGGTAGAAGACTCATGACATGCGAGGGACAATGAATACATGTGATGATAACTTGTTTGTGAGGAAGAAATGTGTAACGAGCACACAAACGATGGGCAAAAACGAATCTAGTGTATGAATTATTCATGAATCGAATGCAGAAAATACACAACGAATGAGGCATTCGACAGTCAATATTAATACATGATCAAGCATATTATGCTCCATAAGCAGTAAAAATCAACAAATAATGAATCGTTAATCAAGGTGTATTTGGAAGATTTGAAGTAAATACAATTTGCATATAGCCAGTGTCTCCAAATTGCAATCAACGATAGTTCCATTTCAAAAAAAACACACTAATGATCATGGCAAACAAAGAACACAATGTCACTTACTTGTAAGCAAGTCATACAAAAGTGATGATGATTGATTATGATGCATGTATCAATCACTCAAACAAACATGTTGCCTTCTTGCAAACAAAAGAGATTGATGCACATGACAGTGTGCTTGCAAGCGACTACAATAGGCTTATGAATGATCATGTGCGATAATGAAAAATATAGAAGTGAACATAATAACACACTAGCCAATGTGCATAAAGAGGTTAGTAGCAAATGCAACAATGCCCTAGGAAGCACGTCATGTATGTAGCAGAATATTTATGGGTAGTAGTTGGAGATTTGAAATACACACAATAGTCTACATAGAGACAATAGCAAGCAACAGGTAATAGATGCTACAACGCTCTTGTAGCCAACATCGATTTGCAAGCGAATACACCAATTAACTACATGCAAGAAAAGATGATATGCATCAAATACAAGCTCCTACGAGTCGCTACAGAAGATCTCTCATAAACATCACAAGCAAGATGCATGAGAAATGTGATAAATATTATATATATATATATATATATATATATATATATATAGAGAGAGAGAGAGAGAGAGAGGTGGTGTTAGAAGATTTGCATTCAATGCAGCTCGCCCATGGATAATGATATAAGACTTATAATGCCTATAGCGATTGTGCTTACAAGTATTGACATGGGGCATGTTGCAAGTATGATGAATTCTCTGTCAAATACGAATGAGAAGATTTGCAGCAAGCATAATATATTGCTCACAAACCATAATGTGAAACTTTCAATGGATAGTGTGACTCATTCATATCGAGCATACTAGTTGAGATATGAATGCCAACAAGAAATGAATGAATTATTAGCAAATACAGCTCAATTGATAGTCAATAACCATTTGCAGATGAACAGAACAACTTGCATGCAAATGACGATGAGGGATATGTTGCAGATATAAGGAATCCCTTGTGCACGTAGATACCCATGTGACATGTTACTTATAAGCAAGAATGAAGGTCAACAATGCATACAGACAATTACGAACTAAAATAGAGACTTTTCATGCATATGGTGATCCACCTAAAGGTGACGACGAACAATATGGAGCCAATCAAGGTGATGACGAGAAAGGGGCTTGATCAGTGCATCAGAAAGGGTAAGCATAGATTGTTTCAATAGAACATAAAGAGAGAAGGGTCTGTTTGTTTCAAGTTATTGTGAGATGTAGGTGTGTGGGTAAAGTTCGGACACCATTATGGTGAGTACCCTGTTGTTGGCAAAGTTGACAATTGCCAACCTAGTTACAAGCTTGGTTTTGGTTGGTTTGGTGACAATTTTGGAGCATTTTTTGGATGGAGGAGCTACGATTTTTGTAACTAGAAATGTTTTTGAAGGATGAATATTTGATTGGTTTTTTTAGCAAGATTGGCAATACCAAACATGTGAGAGAAGCTTGCTTTCTTTCTTGCTTCAAATTTGAGATAGACCACTAAATTTATAAGCTTTTTATGTTGTTCCTAAAAAATAATGGGACTCTCAAACATACATGCATAATTGAGCATAAATCCTTGTATTATTCATCAAGGCTTAGTAAGATTTCAATGTGAGGTTATTTTCATCAATTGGATAGTCAAGCATGGCAAATTCATTGGAAATAACTCCGAAAAGTTGCAAGTAATCGGTGATTGCTTCCATTTCCTTGGTAAGAATATGATGATCTTCTTCTAGTTGGGTAAGACACCCTCAAGATAGTTTGGCATAGATATTTGCAAGAGTATGCTAAGCCTCTTGTGATGTGCACGACAAAGCAATGAATGAGGTTAAATTTGGAAAGATAGAACAGGCAACGAAATTGAAGATAAATTGATCTTGATGGATCCATAATATGAGTAGTTAGGATTTTGTATGAAATTGTAATTAGTGTTTAAGATTTGTGATTGACAGGACAGGATCCATCGATAATTATACTAAATGGGAGTCGTATAGAACTGGAATCAACATGAAAAGCAGTTGGAGGCGGTAAGTTTGATTTGAGTATTGGTGTGATGACAATGAGGAATTAAGATATACCAAATGGGTTGAGGATGATGTAAGCATCGGGATTGGAGGAAATGGTGGAGGAGGAGCCGGCCATGGGAGGGAAGAAAAACTTGATTTAGTCGGGTAGCTCTTCTATATATAGGGAATAATAATTGGGAGGAATAGTTCACACCGTCTATTAGGACCTTAGCTATTTATGGATACAAAATCATATAAGAAAGGAAGATGCATTAACGCCTAAATGAATAATGGCATAATGGTTAGAGCCCAAATGAATAAATACAAAATAAGGAAGTTGATGTATTTTATTAGAAGCAAAGTTCGACATAGCTTGAACATGCCCATCTCCCGCTAGAAAGTCCTACAAAAGCTTGGCGCCAAACAAGTACATTTGGAAGCTACAACGATAGAGACACCACACCAAATCACATGCAGAAATCGAAAGATAAGAATACAACAGTTCGCAACACCCCGCCCAACCACCCAAAATTCCTCCAATTATCACCAACTAAAAAAAGGAAAAGGAGCCTATTTATTTCAAAATAAAGGAAAATTAATAATTAAATAGAAAAGGAAGTAGAGAAAAGGTTACAGCTGCAGATCTAAATCAAATCAGCGGTCTCGTGATGTCTGATGTGTTCCAGATGTCAGTACTAGAATAATTTCTCTAAAAACCTACGAAACTAAAGTCCTTCAAACTGGTCCCACTCAAACTGTTCCGTAGATGAGGAAAAAGAGGAAGTGGATGGAGTAACAACATTGCAAATCCCTCAATTACTTCGTTTGAACAAAGTAACAACAAGAGATCTGCAATGGTTAATTAATTGGATACAATATAACTAAAAAACAAGTCCAATGCCCGACGTTTCTCCTCCCAAGTGTCAACAGCAGAACTATCATCCTTCAAAAATAAAAACATCCCCCAATACACCAAAATGCAAGAAAAAAAGAACCAAAGCAACCATTCTCAACAACAACTGAGCCGAGCCCCCATACAAAATTCAAAACCATGTCAAACGTTCACTCCATGTCTGTAATGTCTGGAATAACTGTCTAGAGGCTGGAATGCCCATTATAAATGAGCAGAGATGCGTACCCCATGAGGTTGAGGCGGAGGTGGATGCTGAGTTCGATGAAAAGCTCGTACATCTGTCCGAGGTCGGTAGCGTTTCCGTGAGAGTAGAGCAGCGTCGACGAGGCCATCGGGTTGCGGATATAGATCGCAACGATCTCTGTTCCCCGTCGCGTGGGTAACTGCATCACCTCCACATTTTCTCGGTGTGGGAACCGACTAAGCGTAGTCAGCCCCGTTACCGGCTCCGTCACTAGCTCGTACGAAGGCGGGCTAGGTGGGAAGAAGGCCAGCTTCGCCGCCATTGATGAGGTCACTCCCCCCATTCTCTCTCTACCTCCTTGCAGTACCCGGCAGAACCGCAACAAGAAGTGAAGTGGAATAATAAGTGAAGTTGACTGCGTTGGCCAATTATTATTATATAAACTTTTTGAAGTTTGTGGAAGGGCGGTCCGGTATTTATATTAGAAAAAAAAAATATAAATTTTATGAATAAATAAATAAATATATAAGAGATTTTAGAAATTATTCACGGTATTGTATAATTAATGCAATGAATTATCTCTCATTAAATAAAAAAAGCAAATACAAAATTTTATATATCATCTAATTTAAGATTAACTGTTTAAGTAATGTTATGTATTATTGTTGTGTCCTGATATATTCGCGACGGTAGAGAAATATAAAATTTTGCGTCTTAACATTGTACGAATATTCATCATGCAATTAGGTAAAGAGATAGGGTGTAACATTTATGAGACATCAAAATTTTTACGTGGAAAACTTCTGAAAAGGGGAAAAAAGCACGGGGCCTAGCCCAGTGGCGGGCGACAGAGGTCGATAGGACCGTTGTCTGACGACGGAGGTTAGAAGGAAAGCGTCATGTAGAAATATGGCGACGAGCAGAGGTCCAGTGCGGGTAGAAGCCCGAAGTCAGTCGGTGGCCGAGAAGAACTCCGGTATTAGATGGTATTCAGGCAAAACTCTAGAGTTATTTGGAGATCATACATAATTATGACGTCACTTGGAGTTCAGGCAGAGTTTTGGCGTCACTTGAAAGTTGGGCTGAACTCCGACGTCACTTGAAAGTTAGGCGGAATTCTAACATCACTTGAAAGTCTGACGAACTTCTGTGTCACTTGAAAGTCAGGTGAAACTTAGACAATGGTCGAGGGATTTCTTATCTTCTCTTCTTCTTATTATTCTTCATTGGATCCATCCTTAAGAGAAAATGAGGGGATATTTATAAATTTTTTGAGAATGACATGACCTGTAAATATAAGGAGGATAAAGAACAAGTATGGAGTGATTTGGATATACGGCCAATATTGAATCCCTTGATCATGGACCGTTCGTCAGACATTTGAAGGTCTTAATGATATCGGAATTTGGCGATCTTGTGCTCGTTGGATTCGTCTCGTCGAGCCACTTGATTCGACTATAAGCATGTCATGTTTGGTAATTCAAATCATGGTTTGAACCTTCCAACAGCGCTTCGGATCTTTTATTAAGACCCATTTGTGCTCGATTTGAGTTGAATTTGGTGTCGTTGGGTTTGTATTTCCGAGACGCTCAGTTAGGCTGTAAGTTTGCTGAAATCGGAGTTTAGATGATTCCAGATTTAAATTTTAAGGTTTCCATTCTGATTTTGGCTCGAGATTCGTGGCTGATCAAGTTTCTAAGACTAATATATTTTAAAGGGCTGAACAGTAATTTTGTACGGCCACTGGACACGGGAGGAACCAACAAAACCTAGTTACCCGCCTAAGGCAAAGAGAAGTGGGAATCCCATTGAACTTGCAGGAGAACTGGAAGAAGAAATCGCATCGCAAAGATGGTGAAAGTTGCCACCTATTTTGCAATGGTATTCGGGGCTTTCCTTTTCTGGGAGTCCATGGACAAGGTCCATGTCTGGATGGCCCTCCACCAAGACGAGAAGGTTCTACTTTCTCTCTATCTCTCCCTGTTCTGCTTAGCATCGCTTGCTATTGTGCCGTTTGTTTTGATCCAGGCTTTAATTGACCACAACCTAGGTTTCGATAATACGTTTATTTCAGTTCGTTGATTTCTTTTTCTGTTCTGTTGTTATAAATTCGGCCATTTCAGCTTCTAAGCCTTTTTCTGCTTAGAAACCATTTCAACCATCATCATCATCATAGGGCTTATCTAAACTGTTTGAGGGCAGCTTTATGGATCTTCATTCTCCATTCAATCCTACAGATTGCAGCTTCAGGCGTTAGATCTATTTTGCTTAAACTTTTTTGGCTGCTTTTGAACATGTTATGTGTGCTTTACCTCTTTTCTGTTAATCCTTGCGCTGATTTTATTTTTGTCTTATTTATGCATCCACTACTACTCTTCATCACCGAAATTTATTTTTAAATATTTTATTTTCAATAAATTCTTCTCCTACAATACTTTTCATATAGTCATTTCTCAATCCATCTTTCAAAATTTGTCATATATCCATGGTAACATTTTCATTTTTGCCACATTTATCTTGGTTATCAATGTATTATGTTTTGTCCGACACTTTATTCATATAAAATAATTAGACAAATTTATCTTTTGTTATCATGGCATTCTCTTATCACATAGCATTTCTGAGATATTTGTTGCACTTAACCACCCAACATTAACTTTAAAAATTATATCCTCATCTATATTAATTATTCTATATAGTGGATCCATAATTTTTATAGGAAAATTTGCATACATACCACTTTATTTCATGCTATTTACATATCTAACACCCAAAATATTAATATCACATGCCTATCACCCATATACAACTTTAATATCAAATATACCACTACTATAATTCATTTCTATCATTCATACCATCATATAAACTTTAATATTTCATTCCATGCACCACACTCAAATTTGTTCTATGGGCGATAGGCATATAATATTAATGTTTTGGATGCTACATATTTAAATAGCATGAAATAAAGTGGTATGTATGTCACACACGTGTTTCCTTTTATATTCTAACAATATTAATTGATAGTTATCAATTCATATCCACTAAAATTATGCATCATATTCAATTTTTGTCATACTATTCCTAACTTCTTTATTTTTTTAACAGTTCTTTTATTTTAATGTTATTTTATTTCTAACACAATTTTTCTTATGCAAGTGAGATACACTAAGATATTTTAAATTAAATGTTTTTAGAAGAATTTTTATAAGAAAATGGACTTAATATCGTTTCTTGATTTAAACCTTTTGTGGCTGTGAAGACTTTGGTTACTCCATGACTACTTCAAATGCTCACTTTTTTGAAGTTCTTGTGGTACTTATCTCATTCCTTCTCAAAACAATAGAAAACATATGGAGATCGTTCTTTTCTTTATATACTTGATCATTATTTTCCTTAACAAAAAGCAACCTCTACAATGGATCCATTTGGTATAAAATCATATTGATTCTTTAAGTTGAATTTAACTCTTTAAAGTATTTAATTAATTCTTTTATACATTCTTTATCACTCATAAATATTTTTACCCTATAATTATCACAAATTTTTACACCTCACGTGTTCTTAAATACTTGTACTATAATGCTTCATTGCTTCTTAATCATTAATATTTTAGTGAAAATATCTGCTAACAAAACTGCTCCAATATTTTTCATATTTTTTAAAATCTTAAAAGGTATCGTTATGCATCTTATTCAGGGCTAATAAAACTTTATTTTTGTTGATTAATGTATGTTATAATTCATGATTACATTCATTATGCTCTTCTTATATATATATATATATATATATATATTCAATATTTCATCTAATAAATTCTCAAAATTGTATTTTCATCACTTTCAATGTCTTCATATTTAACTATGATCCAATCTCTACTTCTAGAACATCTAACTTGATCAAAATCTCTGTTTCATATCCCCTGCTTTAAGCCTTTTGTATCTACTTCTCTACTCTCTCAGTACTTAGCTTTTTACATAAATCGTCAAAAGCTATTTCTTACCCCTTTACAAGAATTTATCTTTCTTATAGCAAATGTAAGCTTCAATAGTAGCATCCTTTTCTCCACCCCATCAAAGTTTTATATACCAAATCACTTATGTTTAGCATTCTATTTATATATTAGAGCCAGCTGTTTTACTTCTCAGTCACTGGATGGATGCAAAAACTGCTTACCCAAAAAGCATGAACTACGTGTTAAATTCATTTGATGTTTCCAAGTTTTATGCTGGTTTTCCAGCCATTTATTTTTGCTCCCGAAGAAATTATTTTTTTCCTGCACTTGCAACTTTATTGTTTGCCTTTAACCTTTGTTGTGATAAAAAGTTACTCTTTATATTCACCTAATTTTCATAATGACAATTTTTTGAGATTTTAGCTATAAAGAACCCAGCTTCCATTGTGAAAGCTTAGTGGAGAAGAGGCAGGATCTGGGTTCTAGTGGAGGAATGGAGAGATGGCAGTGTCTTGCCCATTTGGGATAAACCACTCTTCTTCCACGCAGCCTCAGGGAACCTTATGTACTTTTGATGGTCAACAAACAATAAATGATGAAAGAAACCAACTATAGTGAAAGGGCAGAACTTTATAAGGCTGTCATTAAATTAGATGCAAGTTAATAGGATTTTCATGCAAGGAAATTTTGAATATAAATCACTTTGTGTGTTTGTTTATCATATGCTGTGAAGCAGTTGATGTAAATTTGCCATTTAAATATTTGTTACGCTTTTCAATTTGGATGTTCATTTGAAATTAGAACATAATCAATTTGCAATTGTGTAAAGTACATGTTAATCCCAAATCATTGGTGGTTATGTTTTCCTAGTTATTATTTATCTCATTTTAATGAATATATTTGTGGAACAGGATATCCTTCTATATGTCCTCTAGCTAAATATATTTTCTGACTTTAAGCTATGACTAATTACTTTGATCTGATCCTTTATTCCACTCTTCCTCCTTCAGCAAGAGAGACTTGAAAGAGAAAGGGAGATCAGGAGGATGAAAGAAGAACTATTGGCTCAAGCAACAGAAAAGGATTCTCTTGCATAGTAATATACCTGGTTTGGATTTGTTGGATGCCCAGACTTCTGTTTATTTTTGTCTTTTTATCTGACTTATCATCATGGCAACCCTAAAAAAAATCTGTGGACTATCCTTAAAGGTCTTTGCACAAGCGCAATAAGCTTGATAATAATTCTTGTTTATCTTCCTCTACCTCAGGTTGAACTATTTTATGCGTACTTGAACGTACTCATGGATACTTTATTCCTTGTTGATTCTATGTTTACTGACAGTTAAAAGTTGGATTAAGAACTCTTGTATTACAAAAAGGCTATGGACATCATATCCAACCATGATGCTAGAAATTCTTTGTGCCTTGATTTGTAGAGAATCATGTACATATAGTGATTAGAAATTAAGGCCAAGTGATTGAACCAATTGCTCTTGATCATCTGGGTGTGCAAGCAACATTTTGACTAGAAAAAAGCACTTAATAAATCTTTAGTGTGTTCCATATGTGGACTATCATTATCACTCGCTCTTGCAAATAAAGGAGGTGTGCTGTTCAAGCAACATACGGATTCTCTTTTCTTGGATCTATTGCATTTTTATGTACCACTTTAAAAGAAAAAATCATTTGTGTATGGTAGAAGGCTGGTTTTGTTCAACATTAACACATTCTATATACCCAACAGATTCAAAGGAAGGAAATCCTTATTTCGTTCGTTTACTATTTAGTGAAAATTTTGTTAAATAAATAGTTTGTCTTCCACGAACCTGCTGGATCTATATAATGCATTGGTGTAGGAGAATATAATGCATTAGTGTTTGTCTGTTGGAGAAGACCATCCTTCTATTGCAACTCGACAGCTGTTTCTTTCAAGGAGCTACATATTTTTGGTGACTTCAATGTGGATATTAATTCATGGAAATAGCTTGAAAATATTTAATTTTGAGATTTTGATAACCTTTATCTTGAAAGTAAGAAGATTTGTTATAAAAATTGGTTTAATTTTAAAAATTCTGATAATTGAGAAATATATAAAGTGGCTTTTAAGGATTCTAAGAAAGCAATATGCGATGCAAAGACATTAGCTTTTAGTGATTTATATAATAGATTAAATACTAAGGAGGGAGAAAGATATATGTATAAGTTAGCCAAACAAAGAGATAGGAGTAGTAAGGATTTAGTTCAGATGAAGTGTATTAAGGATGGAGATCAAAAAATACTTTTCTTAAAAGATGATATTCAACAAAGGTGGATGAGATATTTTGCTAAACTTTTTAATGAAGATTGTGATAATAAGATTGACTATAGTGACCTTAGCACCCTAAATGATAATAAAGATTTCTATTTTTTATCGGCGTATTAGTTAAACTGAAGTTAGAGAGGCTTTAAAGAAAATGAAGGGTGGAAAAGCTGTTGGACTTGATGATATTCCAATAGAGGTGTGGAAATGCTTAGGAGATGAAGGGATTTCTTGGCTTACTAAACTTTTTAATACTATTTTGAAGATTAAAAAGATGCCAGATGAGTGGAGAATGAGTGTGTTAATTCCTATTTTTAAGAATAAAGGTGATGCACAAGATTGTACGAATTATAGAGGTATTAAGTTAATGTGTCATACTTTAAAACTATGGGAGCGAGTTATGGATCATAGGTTGCGGCGTGATACTAATGTTTCTCAAAATCAATTTGGATTCATGCCGGGTAGGTCGACTATGGAAGCCATACATTTATTAAAAGATTTGATGGAGAAATATAGAGAAAATAAGGAGGATCTACATATGATATTTATTGATTTAGAAAAAGCGTATGATAAAGTTCTAAGAGAAGTGCTATGGAGAGTCCTTGAAAAGAAAGGAGTCAATAATGTTTATATTCAAATCATTAAAGATATGTATACTGGAGCTATTACTTGTGTTCAAACACAAGGTGGTTTGACCAAGTATTTCCCTATTTCGGTTGGGTTACATCAAGGCTCAGCCTTAAGCCCATATCTTTTTGCTTTAGTCATGGATGTTCTCACTAGACATTTGCAAGAGGATGTACCTTGGTGTATGCTTTTTGCTGATGATATTCTTCTTGTTGATAAAACTAGAGAGGGAGTTGAAGGTAAACTTGAATTATGGAGGTCAACCTTAGAGTCTAAAGGTTTTCGCTTGAGTAGATCTAAAACGGAATATATGGAGTGTAATTTTAGTAGTAATAGACCTAGTGAAGGGATTGTGACTTTGGGCGATCAAGTCATTAATAAGAGTACACGTTTTAGATATCTTGGATCTATTGTTCAGAGTGATGGTGAAATAGATGGGGATATTATCAGCAGAATTCAAGTTGGATGGTTGAAGTGGAGGAATGCATCGGGCTTGTTATGTGATAGAAATGTATCCCTCAAACTTAAGAGAAAATTCTATAAGATGGTAGTGAGGCCTGCAATGCTTTTTGGTGCCGAATGTTGGCCATTAAAAGAGAAGCATAATAATAAGTTAAGTGTGGCAGAGATGAGGATACTCAGGTGGATGAGTGGCTTTACCCTTAGAGATAGGATACGAAATGAGCATATACATAAAAAGGTTGGAGTAGCTCCAGTAGAAGATAAGATTAGAGAGAGTCGCCTTAGATGGTTTGGTCACATAAAAAGACGGCCTTCCGATGATCCGGTTAGGAGAGTAGAGGTATTAGATTTGACTTGTGTTAAGAAAGGTAGGGGTAGACCTAAAAAGACTTGGTTAGAAAATATTAGGAATGACCTTTCTTTATTAGATTTAAACGAGAATTTGACTTTTAATAGGACACAATGGAGACAAAGGATTCATGTAGCCAACCCCACGTAGTGGGATAAAGGCTTGATGTTGTTGTTGTTGTTGATAACCTTTATCTAGTCAATGGACGACTTTGCTGAGAGCTGTAAATTTTCCTACACTTATGGATGAGATGTTTTCAATATGCTGAAAGAATTTAATTTTAAAATTTATGTTACTTTGGGTGAATGCTTACTATATACTTTTGCATCAACTAACAAATAATTGTCTGTATTTACTATTTACTGCCAATTAGTGAAAAAATATGAGTTTGATGATCTTGACCCAAATAGTAAAATATTTATTTTTAATAGTATTGGATTCAATGGTGATAAAAATTTGGGTTATGATAACCATACTAAGTTTGACTTTGAGCTGAACCAACAACAATAATTCTTTATCCTACTATGTGCGGTCGGCTACATTAATCAATTTTCTCCATTTTGACTTAGAGTTGAACCAAAGAAGCAAATTTATAGGGTGATATACAATTTAGAAGGATTGCATTTAAATGATTTTCTCAAGGATAGAAGGTTTAGTTTTGATATCTCAGACTAAGTTTATACTTATTTAAGGAAATTAAATTGGTGAAGTAAATTGTTGGGTGAATTTTAGCGATCTTCTAAATCAAAGTCTTATTTGGAAGTACATCTTGTACTTCTAAAGTGATAAAACCACATGATAGATGATAAACTGTTGTATTCATTTGTTGTTGATAGTAGGGGAGCCTAATTTAGCAACTTGAATATCAAATTCATAGAAATTATACAATTATGTTTAGGGATTGCTTTAGCCCAAATGGGGGAAATATTTGGATTATTGCTTTGGTTCGAATTAATTGCGGAACTATGCGAAAAAATTGTTGCATTCGGACCCATTAAATAATGTAAATAGCTTAATTTGGTAATTTACTTTTTCAAGAATAATATTTTTTTATATACGACCTGTTAATTTGCCGCTTCAGGAATAATATTTTTTTTTATACCACCCATCAATCATAGAAGGGTTTTTCCAAATTTTTCAATAATTTCACCTCTTCATTGTTGTGACATGATAGTCTTTTGAAGTAAAAGCATGATGTCTCATGAGTTGAAAGTTCTACGCTGAACTAATTTATCATGAGGTTGCATTGTTCGAGAATGATAATGCTCAAAATGTTGTCGTGCTTGTAGTTTTACTTCGTCAAGACTCAAGACCATCGAGCTCATTCAGTCTTAGTTGGACACTTTCATCGTTAGTTCACTCATAACTATGGGCAATATGTAAGTTGGAAATCTTATTCCCAAAGGCAAGACAACTTATAACCCACTACTGGTAAGAGCATAAGAAGTTGAATAACACCAATCAATGTGAGATGAGCAAATTAATTAATTTTGGTGCTTTTGAAAGTTGTTATTATATATAATATGATGAGGTACACCAATTTTTCCCTCATACATTTGTTCGATCATAAAAGGGTTTTTCCAATTTGTTAAAAAATTTCACCCCTACATTGTTCTGCCATGATTGTCCATTGAAGGGCAAGCACAATGTCTCCTGACTTGAAAGTTCTAGGCTGAACTAATTTGTCATGAGGTTGCATCATTTGAGAATGATAAATCTCAAAATTTTGTTGTGCTTGTAGTTTTAATTTGTCAAGGTTATTGAGCTCATCCAACCTTAGTTGGACACTCGCATCCTTAGTTCGCTCATAACTAAGGGCAATATGGAATGCAGGAAATTTTATTTCCAAAAACAAGACAACAATGGTAAGAGTATAAGAAGTTGAATAACGCCAATTAATGTGATAAAAATGAGCAAATTAATTCATTTTGGTGCTTCTGAAAATTTTTGTTATTACATATATGATGATGAGGTACATGATAGGAAACAGCCTGAAATAGTGGATAACAGAGCAGAATTTCACTGAAAGTTTGCTGTCAACAACAGTTTTTGCCAGAAATCCTGCTGTAAACAGCAGTTTTTTGCCAAACAAGTGGGAAATCAGGAAGAAAACGCTTGAAATTCACTATAGAAGAAGAAAAACAGCAAGATATAGTTGATCCTCTATTTGAGAGGATGATCGATCTCTCCCAAGTCTTTAGATGCCGCTAGAGCCCAAAAGAAAACCTAAATCTAAGAGATTTCAAATTTCAGCCAAATTCAAGATGTCCTAACCCTAGAAAAACAAACTATTTAATGCATACAAATCAAAAGGAAACCCCTAAACAGTCCCTACATTCAAATTTCCCTCCCAATTCCCTCAAAAAACCTTCCAAAATAGCTCCCATGAATCTTGTGGCATTTGCGGCATGGGCAAGAGGCGGAGAAGTTCCGCCTCTGTTGCGCTGGGCCGGTCCAATGGACCGGTCTAACAATACTCTCCTCCCAAAGATCCACCTTGTCCGCAAGGTGGAAAGACGACACCCTCCTCCATTCCTTCTTCATCACAAATGGTAAGAATCTGAAGAGTTCGGTTCTTACACCTGTGCCCTGGCTTATACCTCTCGTCACATTCGAAATAGACCCCCTTTGCTCTCTTCTCCTGTAAATATGTTTCTGGGAGCCTCTTGAAGTTATCTCCAGGTCTTCCTCATGCAGTCTTCTCCTTCGAAGTCTCCCTACGAGTACCTGGTGTTGGCTCCTTGGGTTCCAAAAAAGTGGTGGTATCTTGTACGAGCCTTCTAAATTGCTGCCTCCTGCTCCTTTTTCTATGTGCATATGATCCTCCACCATCTGAGCTAGCTTCATAGACTCTCCCAAGTCCCGAGGTCTCATCACTCTGACTTCTGCGCGGATCTTTTGTTCCAGTCCCTCCATAAAGTTTTCCTCCAGTACAGACTTTGGAAGCCGATCCAATCGACTGACGAGGTACTCAAATTGCTCAAGGCACTCCATCACTGTCCCCTTCTGCATCAAAGAGAAGAACTGCTCGTAGAAGTCCATTCCCCTGCTGGTTTGGAATTGTTCCAACAGACATTCCTTAAACTCCTTCCAAGTCCTTATTGGTCGCCTCATATCTCTCAAATGGTACCATGCTAAAGCTTTCCCTTCCAAGCACATCCCGGTTGCCATCAGTCTCCCCCCCTCCATCAACCCATTGACAGTAAAGTACATTTCCACCGTGTAGATCCACCAATGGGCATTATCTCCCTCGAAAATAGGCATCTTCAGTTTCCTCACCCTCAGATCACCTCCGTTCCCTCTGTTCCCTTCATAATTTCTTCTTCCCCAAGGGGGTAGTTCCCCCAAGTGTCACAATCATCTCTTCTATGTTCATACCCAAGCCCTTCATGAAATTCTCACATTCTCCTTTCAAATTCAGCACCCCTTGTATCATAACAAACCCCTCAACTTTCAAATGCGAGTCCCTCTTTGGACATAATTTCCCATTTCCCTTTCAAATTCCCACCTCTTCGAACAAAATAAAGTCCTTGTAATTTCAATTTAACCCCTCTTCTTTCAAATTCAACATCCCTCCACTCATGCCCAACCCCCTCACATCTCTCCACATACCTTTTATCGGACTCCTCCCTAGGAATAGGTCCTAGGGGAGGCATTTTTTTTTTGTTCCCTCCAAAATCTCCATCTCTTGATCTTCCTTTCGTCTAGTTGGCTTCAGACTTTCCCCACTTTCGTGGTTGTCGGCGCATACCCTCAGCTCCGACGGCGATATTTTGGTTTGACCCTTGAGTACTTTCTTCAACATCTCCTCCATGATGAAAAATTTCGAATCGAACTTATCATGGATGGCTGAAACATCTTCTTTGTTTTTTAAATCTGAAACTTGAGTTTGGAGATATAAAATTTCAGATTTCATTTCTTCAATCTCCACTTCGAGGTGTTTCTCCAACGCATCTATTTTCTTGGCCGCCATTGATGCCCGGATTTTTTTAGAAATAAAAATCTGAACTTCGACCTTTTAAAACAGTAATTTTATTCTTCAAAATCCCTAGGATAGCCGTTGAAATTCACCAAAACAATCCACAAAAGATCCCAAAAAGAGCTATGATACCAATTTGATAGGAAATCGCCCGAAATAGTGGATAACATAGCATAATTTCACTGAAAGTTTGCTGTCAACAACAGTTTTTTCCAGAAATCCTTCTGTAAATAGCAGTTTTGCCAAACCAGTGGAAAAATCAGGAAGAAAACACTTGAAATTCACTAGTATAAGAAGAAAAACAGCAAGATACAATTGATCCTCTATTCGAGAGGAGGATTGATCTCTCCCAAATCTCTAGACACCGCTAGAGCCCAAAAGAAAACCTAAATCTAAGATATCTCAATTTTTAGCTAAATTCAAGATGCCCTAACCTTAGGAAAATAAACTATTTAATGCATACAAATCAAAAGGAAATCCCTAGCAGTCCCTACATTCAAATTTCCCTCCCAATTCCCTCAAAAAAACCTTCCAAAATAACTCCCATGGATCTCGCGACATTCGCTGCATGCACAGGAGGCGGAGAAGTTCTGGCTCTGTTGAGCTGGGCCGGTCCTGTGTGGACCAGCTGGATCGGTCTAACAGTACACCAATATGATAAATAGTATGATCTATAAAGAATTTAAATATATTATGTTTTGACTTATCTCCGTGGAATTACTTTAGCTCACTTGTAGGGCTGCAAACGAACCGAGCCGAGCCGAGTATATGTGTGTTCATGTTTGAGTTCATTTATTATCAGCTTGTTCAAGTTTGGTTCATGTTTGATTCTAACTTTATTGTTTGTCTTCATGTTTGGTTAGTTTAATTAATGAATGTTTATGTTTGTTTTATGTTCGATTTATGTTTGGTTCATTTAGTACTTGTGGAGTTTTAAACAAACAAGCCTAGACGAGCTATAAAAGAGTTGTACTTCTAGATGTTCATTAACTTAACAAACGAGCTTTATCGAGCCTCCTAACAAATAATTACATCGAGCATGTTCATGAACATATTTATCAAAATTTTTTAGTTAGCATATATTATAATATTTAATTACTTTAAATTTTATTATTTAACAATAATTATATCATTATGTTATAATAAATATAAAACATTTGTATTATGTATATTTATTAATTTTACAATTGAGTTTTTATCGAGTTTATTCAAGAGTTCTGAATCAAACACAAATCAAGCTTCTTATTGAGCTTAATGTCGAGCTTGTTCACAAGCTTTAAATGATGTTGTTCATGAACATAAATGAGCCGAACACATTAGTGTTCAAGCTTGTTTATTTAAGAATCGAGTATTTAAAATATTGTTCAAGTTTGTTTGTTTAGTTAATTAAACGGTCACAAATAAGCTTTAATTGAACCGAACAACAAGTAGTTCGTCGAATATTTGGTTCGCTTGTGGTACTAACTTGAATAAGTAATCGGTAGTGGCAAGAATGAATATATGACCATTGGATGATGGAGGATTAATGGGATTGACGATATATGTATCTTAGCTTTTAAAATGCCACAAAGCTATAGTTGGAGGGAATGGATTTGGAGGTTGATGGAGTATCGTGCCATAAGCTTGACATTAATTGCATCTACGGGCATGATCTATGCATTCGCTGGGTCATTGAAGGACAATAATATCTAATGTGCTTGATTTTTAATTTTATTTTGGGCCATAATGTATCCAACTGTTACATTTATTTAGAGTGTTGAATATTCGACCAATGTTTGCCTGAGCTTGAGGGAATTGTTTGGGATTTGAGATTTTAATTGAGGCCACACCATGAAAATAACTCCCAAGTTGAGATTTATTGGTCCTTAACGCTCAAGACTTTTTCTTATACTAAGCCACAAGTAGGCAGATAATCTGTAAGAATAGTTTGTGTTGCAAGGAAATCATATAAGGCCAATATTTGGAGAGGGTTTACCTGCTTATTCAATTTAAACTTGCACGACAACATGTATTGTCTTAAGTTTTGCACTTCAAAGATTAACACTATACAATGCTTTTTTATGGAAACATATTTGATTTTAGTTGGAATTAGTTTGTGATTGAGATAATACAACACATTCTCTTTCCATTCTTGGTTAGCTTGTGCTAAAAGGGAACCAAGAGACTCATTGAGTGCCTCAATTTGGAGGATGATGGGGTTGCCTGGTATAGATGCATTGAGAATAGGAGATGAAATCACGTGTCATTTGATATTCTCTTTCCTTGCAACTTTTTGTCTCATTTGAATGTTATGTTTTTTCGGCTAATGCAACAGAACTTATATTTTCCCTAAAACATCTTCAATTGAGTGAGACTCAACGGATGTTTCTGTTACGCACGTTCAGGCTGTACCGGCCTAGCCGGCCATTGGGCCTGTTCAAAATGTGTATAGAAGGCGGAAATAGTCCGCCTCCCACTTGTTTTTCCGCCTGTTGGGCGGGTACCACACAGCCAAGAAATTTCAAAGTGGAAAAGGGTGGGGCGGCTAAGGCTTTGGGAGGGAAAATTAATTAGGAAACCTTTTGTATTAAAGTGCATGAGAGGATTAGGGAGAGTTATGTTTTGTTTGATTGCAAATTAGGGTTTCTTGGCGTTGGGCTCTAGATTCTCTTGTCTTGAGATTTGGGAGAGATGATCCTCCTCTCGAATTGAGGATCAATAGTATCTTGTTTTGTGTTTGCTTGGCTTTATTTCTCTTACTGCATTCCATCGTTTTGGGGCTGATTTCGCCCAGATTTTGCATTATTCTTGCTGTTTTCACCAATTGGAGGTAGGTTTGCTTGCGAACTCAAGTATTACCCGTAGGGTTACTTGTGAACTCAAGTATTTCCTATCAAATTGGTATCAGAGCAAGTCGTAGGACCGTTCGTGGGCTGATTTGGTGAATTTCAGCGGCTGAAATTTGATCGGAAAGAGTCAAAGCTGCTGTTTTTGTAATCCAAATCCTGAATTTTTGGATTTACAAAGGTTAGGATTGAGATGGCGGTCAAAAAGGTGGATGCTCTGGAGGAAAGGATTTCCTCCATGGAAGGATAAGTCGCCGATCTCCAGGACATGATGAAGAAGATGCTAGAAATTCAAAACCAAATGACGGCTTTCGTGGCTAAAAGAGTTGAAGGAAAAAAGTACGAATTCTGAAATTCGTAGGGAAGAAGATGAGGTGGAAATCATAGAAGGAGAAGGAAGAAGACCCCATTTGGAGCCGATCCAGAGGGAAGAAAGATGAGGTGGATATGGGGAACGCTAGGAGGGATAGTATGGCCTCCGAGGTGCTGATTTTGAAGAAAGAAGGGGAATTTCAAAGGGGGTTGGGGCTATGGCAGAGCAAGGGAAGATCGAGAAACATGGGGTGGACCTACTCTTGGGAGAGGGGAAATTATGGAAGAATAAGAGGAAATAGTGGCGACCAGAAGGTGAGGAAGTTGAAGATGCCCATATTCGAATGAGAGGATGCGTATGGGTGGATTTATAAGGTAGAGCGATACTTCACCATCAATGGGCTAACGGAGGAGGAGAAGATGATAGCAGCGGGATTGTGCTTGGAAGGAAAAGCCTTGTCGTGATTCCAGTGGAGAGAACAGAGGAGGCCTATCAGGAACTAGAGGGAATTCAAAGACTGCATAATAGAACGATTCTAAACCGACCGGGGAGGAGATTTTTATGAGCAGTTCTTTGCTTTGACATAGGAGGGATCAGTGGCAAACTACTAGAAGCGATTTGAGCACCTAGCCAGCAGGGTGGAGCGACTCTCAGATACAATATTATAGGAAAATTTCATGAAGGGGTTGAAGGCGGAGATCCGAGCAGTAGTGAAGGTTTTGAGGGAGAGGCCCCATGAAGTTGGCCCAACTGGTGGAGAATCAGAGAAATTTGGAGAGGGGAGCTAGGAGTAGCAGCATAGATGGGACTTACAGGATGACGACAACCCATCTAGCACCTAAAGGTCTTGCAACAGGAGGGAGTCGTGAGGCCGCCAAGGAGAAGACAGGAGGAGGAAATGGGGGAAATTTGAAGCGGTTGATGGAGAAGGAGATGTAGGAGAAGAGGGTTAAGGGGTTGTGCTTCAGGTGCAATGAAAAGTACACGTCAGGGCATTGGTGCAAGGACCGAACTCTTCAAGTTCTCATCGTCTGCGATGACGAGGAAACTGAGGGAGGTGAGGAGGAGACAGAGGAGTTGTAGCTGGCTGAGGTTTCCCTGAATTCAGTGGTAGGATTCACTACGAATTAGACCATGAAGGTGAAGGGGGAGATATAGGACAGCGAGGTGGTGATGCTGATAGATAGTAGGGCTACTCACAACTTCATTTCCATCCAGGTCGTCGACCAATTGGGAGTGAGGTTGGTGGATACTGGCTGCTACGGGGTGATGATGGGTACGGGGAAGGTGGAAAAATGCCAGGGGATTTGCAAAGGAGTGCGACTGACGATTCAGAGGATTCAGGTGAAGGAAGATTTTATTCCACTAGAGCTTGAGAGTATAGATGATATCCTGGGGATGAAATGACTACAAACTTTGGGAGACACCAAAGTGAATTGGGGAGCAATCACGATGGAGTTGATGGTAGATGGGAGGAAAGTGGTGATTAAGGGAGATGCAGTGCTATCCAAATTCATGGTTTCTCTTAAAACAATGGTGAATAAGGCTGCAAACGAACCGAGCCGAGCCGAGTATGTGAGTGTTCATGTTTGTGTCATTTAATATCAGCTTGTTCAAGTTTGGTTCATGTTTGTTCGAGCTTTATTGTTTGTGTTCATGTTTGGTTCATTTAAATTAATGAGTGTTCATGTTCGGTTCATGTTCAGTTCATGTTCGTTCGTTTAGTGCTTATCGAGCTTGTTCGCGAACATATTTAACGAATTTTTTTTAACTATCAAACAAACATGTTCATGAACATATCTATGAACAAACACATTTATAATAAAAGCAATAGTCTATGTAACAAAGGCAACGATTATTTATATTTATTAATTATATAGTCAAATATTAATTATTTTTATCGAGCTTATTCACGAGTTCAAAATCAAACACGAATCGAGCTTAATGTCGAGCTTGTTCACGAACTTCAAATGATGTTGTTTGCGAACATAAATGAGCCGAACGCATTAGTGTTCAAGTTTGTTTATTTAAGAATCAAGTATTTAAAATATTATTCAAGTTTGTTTGTTTAGTTAATTAAACAATCACAAACGAGCTTTAATCAAACCGAACAACGAGTAGCTCGTCGAACGTTTGGTTCGCTTGCAGCCCTAGGATAAAAAGTTGGCTGGCGGAGGGTATTTGGTAGAGTTATACAGTTTGGAGGGAGCGAGATTGGAGGAGGGAGGGGACATACCTCTCTTAATTCAGTCGTTGATCCAGCAGTTCTAGGAGGTGTTTCAGCCACATTATGGATTTCCACCGCAAAGGGAGCAGGAGCATGCCATCGTGTTGAAGGAGGGAGTGTCACCCATCAATGTACGACCTTATCGCTACCCTCAGTTCCAGAAAGATGAAATCGAAAAGTTGATTAGAGAGATGCTGGAGGTAGAAATCATCAGACCCAGCGTCAGTCCCTTCTCTAGTTCGGTTCTATTGGTGAAAAAGAAGGATGACAGCTAGCATTTTTGCATGGACTGCAGAGCACTCAACAAGGAAATTGCACCTGACAAGTTTTCTATACAAGTCATTGACGGCTATTAGATGAATTGAGTGGAACAATGATATTCAGCAATAGACTTGAAGTCAGGTTACCATCAGATTCGGATGATGTGCCCAAGACAGCCTTTAGAATTCATGAAGGACACTGTGAGTTCTTGGAGATACCTTTTGGCCTTACCAATGCTCCTGCTACTTTTCAGGCCCTCATGAATAAGGTTTTCAAATCTTATCTCAGAAGATTTGTATTGGTATTCTTTGACGACATACTGGTCTACATCCGGACAGAGGAGGAGCACTGGGAGCATTTAAAAAGGATGTAAGAGGTGCTGCAGGAGCACCAGCTAAGGGCCAATTTGAAGAAATGATGCTTCGCACAAGCCAGTGTGGAGTACTTGGGCCATGCATTATCAAAAGAAGGGGTGGCAGCAGATCAGTCCAAAATTGAGGCAATGTTAAAGTGGCCAGTGCCAAAAATCTGAAGTAATTGAGGGGATTCCTTGGACTGACATGGTACTACAAAAGGTTTGTAAAGAGGTATAACACCATAGCATGGCCACTCACTGAGCAGTTGAAGGACAGGTTCCTATGGGGGAAGGTGGCCACAACATCATTTGAGAACTTAAAGAAGGCGATAACTACGGTATCGGTCCTAGCTTTGCCAGATTTCACTCAGACCTTCATTGTGGAGACAGATGCGTCTGGATATGGGCTTGGTACAGTGCTTATGCAGAATCGTAGGCTTATTGCCTATTTCAGCCAGGTTTGGACTGCTAGAATCGGGCTAAAGTCAGTCTATGAGAGAGAATTAACGACCATCGTTTTGGCCATCCAGAAGTAGCGACCCTACCTTCTTGGGAGATATTTCATTGTTAGGACAGACCAGCGAAGTTTGAAATACCTGTTGGAACAACGAATGGTGAAAGAAGAGCATCAAAGGTGGCTGTCCAAGTTACTTGGGTATGATTTTGAGATTCAGTATAGGTCAGGAGTGGAGAACAAGGCGGAAGATGCCTTGTCCAGATGTATGGGGGAGCTGCAGACAGTGGCACTATCTGTTCCTTTGATGCTTGATTGGGAGGCCATCGGAGTGGAAAGTGCGAGAGATGAAGGTTTGTAAAAGATCAGGTCAGATTTACTAAAAGAAGAGGGTAGCCACTTAGGGTACTCCATGGAGGGTGACAAACTGCTATATGAACGGAGATTTGTGATGCCACAGACCTTGATCCACATCCCAAACTTACTCCAGGAGTTTCATGAAAGCGCTGTGGGGGGTCATTCAGGCGTACAAAAGACATATAGGAGGCTAGCTACGGACTGCACTAGAAGGGGATGCTTAAAGATGTTGAGGAGATGGTAGTCAGGTGTGAGATTTGCCAAAGGAATAAGTACCTAGCTATGTCACCAAGAGGATTACTACAGCCGTTAGTTCTACCGAGAAGAGTGTGGGAAGAGATCTCTATGGACTTTATAGATGGGTTGCCCAATTCAGAGGGGTTCACGGTGATCTTGGAAGTGGTGGACAGGTTGAGCAAGTATGCACACTTCATTCCCCTCCGACACCCCTACACAGTAGTGACAGTGGCTTCAACCTTCATCATGGAGGTGGTCAGTTACATGGAGTACCCGAGGCGATCGTATCAGACAGAGACAAGGTATTCCTCAACCATTTTTTGAGGGAATTGTTCAGGTTGCAGGGGACAGTTCTGAAGAGGAGTACAACTTATCACCCACATACGGATGGTCAAACAGAAGTAGTCAACAGGAGCTTGGAGACGTACCTGAGATGCTTTGTGTCAGAGACACCCAAACTATGGGCTGAGTACTGGTACAACACATCTTTTCATTCTGCTTCACAGATGATCCCACACTTGGTGCACTTTGGGAGTAGCAGTACTCCTGTTTCTTCAGTAGAGGAGTACTTGGAGGAGTGAGATCAAGTGCTAGAAGAGTTGAAGAGGCATCTACTGAGAGCTCAACAAACTATGCAGAAACAAGCGGATGGGCATAGGAAGGACATCAAGTTTGAAGTAGGAGAGAGGGTGTTCTTGAAGCCCCGACCGTATAGATAGAAGACAGTCGCCAACAATAGGAATGAAAAGCTGGCTCAAAGGTACTTTGGGCCTTATGAAGTGCTGGAAAAGATTGGGGCAGTAGCATACCGACTGAAATTACAACCATCTGCGACTATACATCCGATTTTTCATGTCTCGCTGTTGAGAAAGGCCATTGGTGACTACACAGCCAACCCCGAGCTACCAGCTACACTTACTGAAGATTTAGAAGTGGTTCTAGAACCCTTAAGAGCTGATGGGGGTTCGACAGAAAGAAGATGAAACTAAGGAAGTGTTGGAGCCACACGAGAGGATGAAACAACAGTTTCCTGATTTTCACCTTGAGGACAAGGTGGTTCTTTGGGATGGTGGTATTGTTAAACCGGTTTAGGATGAACCGGCCCAGCCGGCCATTGGGCCGGTTCAGAATGTGTATAGAAGGCGGAAATAGTCCACCTCCCACTTGTTTTTTTGCATGTTGGGCGGGTCCCACACAGCCAAGAAATTTCAAAGTGGAAAAGGGTGGGGCGGCTAAGGCTTTGGGAGGAAAAATTGATTAGGAAACCTTTTGTATTAAAGTGCATGAGAGGATTAGGAGGAGTTATGTTTTGTTTGATTGCAAATTAGGGTTTCTTGGTGTTGGGCTCTAGACTCTCTTGTCTAGAGATTTGGGAGAGACGATCCTCCTCTCGAATTGAGGATCAATTGCATCTTGTTTTGTGTTTGCTTGGCTTTGTTTCTCTTATTACATTCCATCATTTTGGGGCTGATTTCGCCCAGATTTTGCATTATTCTTGCTGTTTTCACCAATTGGAGGTAGGTTTTCTTGCGAACTCAAGTATTACCCGTAGGGTTACTTGCGAACTCAAGTATTTCCTATCATTTTCTTTGTCAATGAAAGCTTTGATTTTCAACATTCTCAATTTTGACAAATCCAACGAACTTCCTTGAGATTATCCCAAATGCACATTTCAAGTTGTTAATCTTGAGTTCATAGTGACATAAGTGCTCAAGTATGATTCAGAGATCAAGAGATAGTTTTCCTGGACTTAATTTTGACCATAATATCATCGTGATAATACTTAACTTGTTGCTTAACTTGTTTATGGGCGAGTTTGTTAAATATATTGGTCATTGCCGTTTGATATTTGACAGTGACGTTGTTGAGAGTCACAGTTGTTACTTAGAAGCAAAATAAGAATTGGAGTTCTGAATGTCGGGAATATTTTATCATCTGTAGCCATCCTAATTTGGCTATACTTGCACAAGCCATTCATGAAAGGGAACATGCAATGGACGAGTCTATGATGACCATCAACTTGGGAATTGGTGGTGGAAAGTTGCCCTATGCACATGCTTTATTTAGGTTACGAAAGTCTATAAAAAGCACGGATTTGATTGTTCTTCTTCCTCATTGTATATTTTCCTTTTCAGATGAAGCCAATGTCTCTATTAACTTTTAATTTTCTACCCTCAGTCTTCGAGGAGACTATTTCATAACAACATCATCAAGTTCAATAGCAAGTTCATGGATTGCATCATCTAAAATGAAACACGGATATCTCAATATAATTCAAGGCAAAGCAGCCACTTTATTCTTTGAGTAAAGAAATACTTTGTGAATATTTTTTTTTATCACGAGTTCAATTTACCAATGAATGTAGGTCAAAATATTTTTTTTTTTCGTTTTTGGATAAAACTCACGGCGGGGCTTATGCGTTAATAATGATAAAAATTACACGTCTTTAGAGGATCAGTAGCTCACTAAAAATACAACATTTGAAAGAAAACCTAAGAGTTTTAGATCTTATCTAATACAAAAAAAATTAAAAACAAAGCAAAGTATAGTATAAGCTGAAAAAAAAAAAAGAAACATCAACCCATCTGTAGCATCCAAAAAGGCACCCCAATGCACGGTTAAGCGACACAGCCATCTCCAAGAGCAACTCAAGCAATCCAGATCAAATTGAAGTAAAGAAAGAGCCAACCTGTAGATAATGCAAAACAGAGAAACAAGAAAAAATAAAGAAGAATGTAGGAGCACTGCCCCCATAACCAACTGTAAAAAAAAAAACAACAAAACCACCCAACAAGTTTCACAACCATTAGAATCAGAGGAAAACAACTACAAAAAGGAGAAAGAAGAGTCTGAATTAGCAAAATACTTAAACCAACAAAATCAATAACTTCTTTCTTGATTTACGCCTACCCCATTTGTCAACACCATGAAATTGGACTTTATTAGCACGACGACTTACATTCAAGCTATACTCATGAAAATCATCATCTGTATCATCCAACCATTCTCCAGCATCCCTACAAGGAGAGGAGCAAGACCGATCCAACCAATCTGAATGATCCACATGACTCAAAGTGAATTTAGAAAACCATAAATGGTGGATTGTACACTCTCTTCAAATTCTTGTCGTAGATAATCTTGGACTAACCATGTAAATAACTACCTACAATTAGGATTCATTGTATTTCTTGATGATATCAAAGTCTTGGGGAAGATCTGCTCCAACAATGGACAACAACATCATCCTATATTTTTCTAAGTAGGAATGTGTCATACAAACTATGGACAATATGACAAAATCTCCATCTAGCTATGGATCATCCAAACTATGTAGCTTCCAATCTCAAATGCCTACAACATGTTTTGAAAATAGTGAGAGACATTTGTATTTTGCTTGTCTTCCTTATACTGGTCCATTTAAAGCAGAACACATGACTTACATGAACATATCAAATGATCTACTTGATTTCTGCCGACTTTCAAATATGAACTTAATAGTTTTATTTATGACATCCCAAGCTTTATTATAGTAAATTTCATTTTTACATGCATTGCGATTTCTTTGGGTTTTAAGTAAAATAGTTGAATGCTGGGAGTATGTAATGACATATGAACTTTGATGTATATTGTTGATGCTTGATTAACATTATTAGTTGCATGCATATACGTAGAAAAAATTATGTATAAAAAAATACGCATTAAAATAAGCAGTAAATACGCAGTATCTGAACCTTATTCTGCGTTCGGATTGCGTACACAATAATTTCTTTGCTGGAGAAATTATTTAGTGCGGAGTCCAGACGGGAAGAACGGTCCGGACTGTGAGTATACACATTGTATAAACTGTGTATAAAAAGTTGATACACACTGTGTACACTCACATGTTCAGACGGTTCTTACCGTCCAGAATAATTTCTCCTCTTACTGTGATGTTACATTATCCGAAGAGTTGTCAAAAATCGCACTCACATCACATATGTTATTCTATAGGGAAGTCATTGTTGGAAATCATTTCATAAGCTACACGAACACTGCTGTGCAAAGTCATGACTCATAAACTTAATATTGTTGTTTGGATCCGCCACATATATGCCACATCATTCTTGTTGTCACTGTAATCATCAATTGAGACAATGACCATTATGTCATATGCTATTATGCTTCATCAACATGATCAGGGTGACCCTCACGGACACGACAACACGAACATGACACGTCAATTATTGAAAATATAAGATACGGATACCCGCTTGCCACAATATTATATTTTTTATATCTTAAAAATAGTGCATATAAATTGCATAAGCATAATGTGCACAAAATATATATTTGGTTAATTTGATTTTTTGAAATAAATATAATATTTATTTTGAAATTAATATAATATTTATTATCTATGAATTACATTCATTTTAAAATAGGTCTGAAAATTTATCAGATGTCTTGATGCATTTTGTATGATGAGGACCTAATTTTGTTACACGTGCTTTAATTTCACACATATTTTCATTCCTCAATGTAATTAAATTACTAAACATTATAATTGAATTTAAGCGGCAAATACAACTAAATTATTAAAAGAAAATACAATATTTATATGACGTGGAAAGAGAAATAAAAAGCCTTTGGCTCTTTGGTTATCGAACAGCCATTTCTATGTTAAGGTAAATTTATGATTTTTCAAAATTAAATATTCATTAGCTTTTTATATAAAATTTAGGCTTGTGTGCGACAATTTTTTTTACTTATTTTTAAATCAGTTTTATTTTAATATTTAGTTCAAAAAAAATTTATATTAGAAAATTATTTTAAAAATCATTTAGGAAGTTGTGCCAAACGAAGCCTTAATCTATAATTGACTTAATAATATTCTTATTTATAATTGATCCACACTTATTTAATATCTACTTATCTATAACATATTTTTTTGCAATATTTTAATTAGTTAGATACTTCACTTTCTATCTATAAGGAAAAAAATGCTACATTATTTCACTCATAAAAATTTTAAGAGAATTTAATACATCAATATAAAAACGAATTAAGAGTCGCCCAATTATGAATTTGGCTTGATTTAGTACATCAATATAAAAAATATGTCTATGATTCTGGTGATTTCTTCTTCAGTGAGCTCACTGCGTTATCTTCTATGGTAAATCCCTCTTTTTTATCACATGCTATTGGTCCGACGATGCCCTTTCAATGAACATTGTCATTAGTCGCCCAATTATGATTTTGGCTTGAGTACAAAAGCCAAGCTCGATCGAGTTTGCTATTCCTTTGTTGAGCTAAGCTCGAGCTCACTATAGGAGCTCGGCTTGAGCTTGCCTCTGGGCAGGCAACCAGAGCTCGAGTTAGCCTAGACCTAAATTGGACTCATTTACACTCAGAAAAAAGGTCCTCGTCGCAATAAACATCCTAGAAGGAAAGTTAGAAATTAGTCATTCGTTGTTTAGGTGGTGGCTGGTTAATTGTTTATATGGTGGTTTGTTGTTGTTTTTCTCTGGTTGTAATGGTCGTGGAATTTGCTAGGTGATTATATTGGTTTGCCCTGTTAGTTGTGGAGGTACTGCTACTATCTTTTTTTTCTCTATCTCTTTTTTAGTATTGTTTGCATGTTAGTGCTTTCTTTACTTAAATTTGATTCGAATCGCTTGGGTTGCTCTTGATGGTTGTTCGTTGAGTCGATTGACCGTGCGTTGGGGTGCTATTTTGGATGCTGCAATTGGTGATTGTGTCTCATTATTTGTTTTGCTTATTTTTTTCAGCTGTCTGGACTTTGCTTTGCTTATTTTTTTATGTATTAGGTAGGATCTAAAACTCTTAGATTTTTTCAAAGGTTATTCTTTTAGAAAGCTTCTGATCCGTTAAGGACGTGTATTATTTATTATTTTTAACGCGTAGGCTCCGTTATGAGTTTATAGAAAAAAATATCACATTTATGAGGGAGAGATCACTCAAGATCCAAGCGTGATGGGGCTTGAAAAAGAATTATTTGAGCAACATCAAGTCTTTTCATTATCACTAAATATTATATTTTATATTAATATCGTAAAAATAAATGTATCTGAAATTTCGGTTTTATATGCCTCGTGAAGCATATATATGTTTGAATAAATATCTTCTCCCTCTCTCTCTCTCTCACAGTATATATATACAGGCGAATTAGTTTTTTTTATAAACTACTAAAAAATGTGATAAATACAAGTGTTTATCAGATCAAGTGAACATAGCCTATTATTGTCATTTATCAGATCAATCGGACATGGCCTATAATTGTAGTTTGTCCTACTCCTGCGTGTTTTTGTCGCCACGTGGGCTTGTCAAAAATCACTTATTAATCAAGTAAATAGATAATATTTTAAATTAATTAATCGGAGTACGACTAAATTAGAGTAAGGCGTGGCCGTGAATGTATCACTCAACGTAAATTCAGAATGTTCGAGAGGAGGATTTTATTTCTCGTTTTCACTTATTTTTTTCCTTCATAATTAAGTTTGTTTTATAACAATTTTTTTTTTTTAATTTTAAATTTCATAACTCTCTCCTCTAGGAACAATTATTACGTCCTCCGACCGGACGTAGAGGAACGTCCGGTCGGAGGCCAACTCGCGCCAAAAAACGAGAAATATCGAGCAATATCAAACAATAACGAGGAATACCATCACGTGAAGACTCAATACCGAGTTATACCGAGTTATACAAAAGTTGTACCGAGTTTTTCCTAGAAAAAACTCGGTACATGTACAACTCAGTATTGCTCGGTATAACTCGGTATTGGTCTTCACAGAGCGGTATTCCTCATTATTATCAAATAATACCTAGCAATACCGAGCAAATACCGAGTTTTTTGGCGGAATTTTGCCTCCGACCGGACGTTCCTCTACGTCCTTACACCGGACCTAATAAAAGTTCCTCCTCTAGAGTCCGCCTTTTAAAGTTTAGAATGAAGGCTTACTAAAAAAATTATAGTTGTGATAGTTTGGTTATTTTAAGCTTCATTTGGTGAGATTTTTTTATTGTTTTTTAAAGGAACTTTTTATTATAGAAATTTATAGCTCAAAAATTTTTTGTATTAGAAAAATATTTTTAAAAATAATAAAAAAGTCGTCATAAATGAATCCTTAATCATATTGCTAAATACTTCAATAAGATAACTCATTATAATATCTCTTGAATATTTGATATTTTATGAACATTTGAGTGCTTTAATAATAATATTATTGAATGATCTTGAACTTATTGGATTTGATTATTGTAATAAATATTTTGACTAGAAATTTATGAAAAGCGGAATTAAGATGGATTCAATTTTGATCCCAAAAACTCATAAGTAAAACACTTAGTTGCTTTGGGATTTCAATTACATTAAAATCTAATTAAAAATATATCATTATTGGATGAAGTTTAAGAAATATATATCATTATTTGATAAAATCATATATAATTATCAACATTAATATTGATTTATTATTAATAATTAAATACATTTGATGAAGGATTAAAATCTAATTAAAATGTTAAATTATGATTAAAAATTAATAAATAACAATAATTAAGTGTAGTTGTTGGTAAGGATCATCAGATCTATATTGTTTATAGGGGGAACTCGTCAGATCTAGCACGTTTCACACGTGGGAGACGTGCAATGAAATATCTCAATAATAATAATAATAAAAGGTTACGTACAGCTGCAGTTACAGCTGTAGATTTTGTCATTATTTATTGAAACCTCTTCTCCAAAAAATAATAGATGGGAAATGGCATCAATTAAGTTGATGACTAAATTTGTTTGATTCGATGGGCTCTTCTGATTGAATTTATTAAGATTTATTAGTTCTCATTGATGAAATCTAACCTACTGAATTTCTCCTTCATTAAAATTGAATTTCACTTTAGCTTTAGGCTTGGTTTGCCCATTGGACAGCTTTCTGCCTTTTTTTTATTGTCTTATTTTTCAAATCTCAATCATAATTTTAATCTGATTATATATTTTTCATTAAATTAAAAAAAATATGCTAAGAAGTTATTTTTTACGGCGATTAGCTTTAGGGCTTGGTTTGCCCATGGACTCTGCTTTTCAAACCTCAATATTAGTTTTTGTTTTATCACTATTTTTCCATTTTTTTGAAGTAATTTTTTGTGCTAGAAAGTTGCTTTTTATAGCTCTTTAAAATATTAACAATTTTACAAATACTTTTATAAAAAGATGTTGCAGTTCCAAACAGATCCTTAGTTTCAAGTTCATCATAAATCAAACCTTAAACAATTTTTTACAATTTTATTTAAAATTAAATTTAATTTTGGGTGTTCTCGGAATAACTTTTCTAACTGCTTTGCTTTTCACAAAAAAAAAAAAATCACAATTTCTTTTGAGTGCTACTTTCTTGTTATTTTCTCATAATTTTTTAGAAATTTCTGTGATAGATAGATATTTTTATAACAAAGATAGTGAATTTACTTTCTCTGCTTTAATTTAATTCTCAATCAACTTTACAAAATGCTGCAACTGTACCCAAACGAACCTTAATCTAATTCATAATAGAAATCTAGTCTGAAATTGAGTTCTAAAATATAGATTAGAATTTTGTTCCAACCATCTTTTATCTTTAAAGAAGTATAAATCAAATCAAATTTCTTGATTTTAAAGGTCATCTGTGATGATTGCAACTTCTATAAAGATGTTTGTAAAATTGCTGCCGAAAAAAATAACTTTTTGAAAGATGCAATAAGAAATTTCCCAGCACAATTTTTTTTAAAACAGTGAAAAAGAAACAGGCAATTAGAAAATATGATTACGATAAAAAATGTAAAGCAATAAAAAATTGTTACAAACAAATCTTTAATTAAAGAATATTAAATAAATTAATAATTTTCTAATTCAGTCTTATCATAAAATTTATTGTATTTTATATATAATATGAAATTATTTATTATTTTCCTTTTTATAAGCAACCAAAGAACTCTAAAATGTGATTAATGTGTTTGGAAAATGCTCAGCATCTTCACCTACTCTATGCTTTCTCTATCAAATTACATCGTTGCTAATTGTTTTGTATTTAAAAAATCTAAGCAGGAACGTCAAATTAAGGAAAATGGGAAGTAATGCTGACCCACAATTACTATTGTTTAGTTTCAATGAAAGCGAAATTCATTGAGCGTTTATTTGGTTTGATGGAATTTGGAGAATTTTAACATATTTTACTAAATAAATTAATTTTGATAAAATGCAGCTAATTTTTCAAAAAAATGTTAATAAATAAAATAGTCAAGTTGGGAAATTATTATGTTCGGACGCTGAACACAGTTCACCATCCGGAGACTAATCAGAATGTGTCACATTAGCAGCACCGAGCGGTACCAAGCACAGTACAGAGCGGGTGTGACATGACGCATTCTGATTGGTCTCTGGACGCTGTTCGCCGTTCGCACAGAATAATTTGAGGAATGAGAAACATTATATAGAGGGTGGACACTCACTAAGCAAGGGCGCTCATCTATCTAACAATAATACCCTCATTAATTTCACTTAGTACCTCAACTAGACGACTAACTTGTTGATAGAATCAGTCGAAATCACACTCATCTAGGGCACTCTTTCGAGGCACTCGTTGGAGATGTCTAATGGACACATCAAAAGCATTTGGCGTGAATCTTAAATCCATAATGTAACCCTTTTTCTATCCTTTCTTATCCTATAAATATAGAGTGTTTGAATGCCATGAAGCAAAACTTTCTTCATCAAGCAATATGTGAAGAGGACAGTGACTATAAGATGGAACCTTTTCATAAGTTTTCTAAATTCATACAAAGAGTCTTCTTATGACATTTCCTCTCAGCTTAATGTTTAATGTAAGATCGAAGAAATAAGATCCTCTCATATTATTAGGATTTTCTGAAGTTTAATTTCTCCTCTTAAGATGTAGGTTATAGAATTATAGCTTTAAAAAGTAGCATTAAGTAGAGTTTTAGTTAGCCTAATTTTGGTGGCTATTATCTTAGGAAGGGTAATGAACATTTCTTCATTTTATCTACTATAGGCCACTAAACTTAAACCATATAAATCCTCTTCTATGTGATCATGTTGATATTTTATATTTGGGTTATACTTTGCGAACTTATAAAAATTCAATATTAAGACATATCATGACACCTTATTTAGCCTTTTTTTATATTGATTAAAGGTTAGTTAAGCAAATAATTACTTACAATTCCATTATATCAAATCAAGGTAATTATACTTTTTATCAACATTTGCAGATGCCTTAAGAGTTGTTCTTAATATTGATTTTTTTAATCAAATAAGAAGATTTATAATTCCAACAACTATTTTATTTGTTTTATCAAAGAAACTATCATTTATTTGATACAACTACAACTAAATCAAATAGAATAAAACTAACATTCACAAACTACACCAAATGACAACGTAGATCACCAATTTATTTTTTAATCAAAATAATATTGTGATATAATTCATTATAACTTTTTTTTAATAAAAATACTCTTAACAAAAATATTGAAATATTAACCTTACATGAATTTAAGTCACTATATGACTATTATTGTAGAATTACAGCTGATTCATTAGTCAAAAGATGGCTTATGGCCTATTTGGGATAGCTGCAACATTTTATAAAGTTGATTGTGAAGTTATTGTGGAGAAAGCAAATTCGCTACTATGCTGTAAAAATAGCTTTTCACCACAGAAATTTAACAGTAGCCAAACATAATTACGATTGCTCTTTGAAAAATAGAGCAGACAGAAAGCTATTCCTAATAGACCCTTAATGTTTAGAAACCATCAAGTTATTGTTAGTTAAAATATGGCTTAACTCATTGTAATATACTAATATATAAGGTGGTTTACAAATCATCTAGCGATCATCATAATCCATCTCAAGTATATATATATATATATATATATATATTCCATTCAGTCATAAATATAACATGCTAAAATTCTAAAAAAGTCCAAAAAGGACTACCTATTTGCAATCCAACAATTGGTCTGGTAGCAAATAGGCAAAAGAGAAACACGATTTAATGCAACTCACTTTGACCTGTTTGCTGGGAGCTAAACATATTAAATATCGGGTAATTACATATACAACACTTACAATTTGATTATTTATAGAATTACCTTCATCACATATCTATTTTTAAATTCTTATTCAAATATTAAAATTTAGGACAAAAAATACAAAATCCTGACCCATATTTTTATTTTTTTGTCAATTTCTCAACCGTTTGATCATGGCATATACAAATACATAAGTTTTGTGCTTCAAAAAAATGACATAGGTGCTAATTTTATAAAAAGAATAATCTTTAGACGTTATACAAGTAATTTGCCCAAACATTAGATTAGTACTTTTAATAGTTCAACCGAACATTTATATATATATATATATATATTTCATGAATACAAATACTAAAAAGAAATTAATGAAGGGTAGCTATTAGTCCTACTATGCATTAATATCATCATTATCATTTTGTTCTCTGTTATTGTGTTATTCTTTTTCATTCAACTCTCTCAATATAGACCGTACACATATGCGTATCAATACTTGACTTGAAAACCGATTTGAACCTAACTCCAAAAAAATTTGGGTTTGGGTCAACCTGTTTGCCAAACAGGTTGGGTTCGAGTTGACCGAAAAACCTAAAATCTGCTTGGAACTGACACTGATCGCATATGCATAGGCACAATCCCCCACCCCACTCATGCGTGCACTCTTGTGCTTGCACCTACGCTCATGCTGGCGCCCGTGTCTACACCTAAGTATGCCCCACCCACGCCATCTCGCAATCGCGCTGCGCCTGCCCAAGCGTTTGTGCCCGCCCTCGTGCATGTGCTCGCCCTACAGTTCACTCTCAAGTTTTACCCGCTCGTGTACACACGTCCACATGGGTCAGCTCGGGTCAACTCAGAATCCGAATGGGTCAGGTTCGGGTCTAGCTTTAATTAGGACCCATTTATCAAATCCGGTTGGGTTTGGGTCAGATGAATTAGACTCGAGTCAATTCCTAATTCAATCCGAACTCAACCCAATCTTGATGATTGAGATAACTAGAAGAGAGAAATAAAAAAAGGCACATACAACCAATTTATGAAAAAGTTAAGGAGCCATCACAAAAATAAAGGAAATATATAAATATTTATGTAGTGTAGTATGTCATACCAAATGGACGGTGCCATTTTATTTTATTTTTTCAAAAAAAAAATCACGGATAAGCACCATTATATTGTAAGAAAAACTTGGAAGAATGAGAGATTCGGCCAACATCAAGACCTATGTGCTTGGACGTAGTTAGATTAAAGAATCTTTCAGAGTGTTTTTGTAATTTTCTAACTGAATTATTTGTGATGATAGTTCAATTCACATCACAGTGAATAGACGATGAACTCGATGTAATATTTATTTAAAACTAATTTATACATATCAAGCAGGTGAACTCTTATTACATAATGTCAATTCCTGCCGTTTATTTAAATCTAATTTGTAAGTGAGCTGAGTAAGCTTGTGAGCCAGCTCAAATTTGACTTGTTAACGAGAATAAGAGGCGAGCTTATCGAGCCCTGACTTTGAGTCCAAACTTATACTTGGACCTTTTTTATTACATGAGGAAAATTGAGCTTATTGCAAGAGAGAGAGAGAGAGAGAGAGAGAGAGAGAGAGAGAGAGAGAGAGAGAGAGAGAGAGAGAGAGAGAGAGAGAGAGGAGATGGAGAGCAGCTCACATGAATTTAAATTCCTTTATTTAATAGGACTATTACTAGAGGACATGTTATTACAATAATCTACAATGTCTATTGTGGACCTCCGAAATGACACCGCTCGACAGGGACATAATGCAGAGGGTACGACTGTACAATCCCAAAGGATGAAACGGTCACAGGCCTTTGCACTCTTCGCACGCGGGCCAATGAGAGGGCATATTAGATCATACATACAATTAACCATTAAGGACAGCGACTTTCGCCTACGCACCTTGATGTGTAATAATATGCATGACTTGATCAGAGTCACGAGATTTTCCCCACCTGGTATATCAACTCAAGTGGGGTTTATTTGACATGGGATTCGGTTTCCCACGGACGCAAGCCCCTATAATTAATTACATCTTAGGTCGGGGCCTAAGAAGACTCTCGATTAAGAATCCTATATTATTCTCTCATATGAGATTGACATATAGGGAGGAGACTAAGAAGTTCCTACTCAAAAGAAAGGAAAGGGTTCAACTTGGCTTAGTCAACATACACGACTCACATCAACATCTGGAAGGACTAATGTAGTGAAAAGAAATTGGAGAAAAATATAATATTGTACTCAAAGCATACAAGAGAGAATGATGGAGGTGACGTCATCAATGTGCCATAGATATGCAAGATTTATAGCCTCTGAATGATATAGGACTTACCCGTTGATGAGGAATATTATGGGACACCGATAATAGTAGCAATGAACCCTAAATCTAGAGTGGGTTTAGTGTTTTACACACAACACTAATACATGTATCATAGCTAATGCATCATGGACTTATATCCTGCCTGAAAATGAAAGACAGCTAGCCACCTAGTCGTATAAAATCAATTATGTTCGGTCTTTATAAAAGATGGGTGGGTGGCTGAGTTTTTTGGAAGTTAAGGCTGACATATAGAGAGGATCCTAAGTGGCCTTGTACTTATGAAGGGTATTATGCACCTAAAAGTAATGCAATTAAATTTTTATTATATTTGATTTCTAATGTAATGTATGCTAGTTGAAGGTATCCAAATCATGAATGTTTGAAATTTTAAAAGAAAGACTTAAAATTATTTTTTTAGAAGACTAAACTTCCCAGGTTCAACACCTCATCCTTATAGGTCGGATTATTTGAACTATACTCGTAAGGCCTTAAACAAGGAAAGAGAAGATGCATTAATATGCATGTGATCCCGGACGATCTTCGGCTTATATCTTAGATTGTTAGCTTTTTATGTTATTTAATTCTTATAATTTTAAATTTTAATTACGAGTAGAAAAAGTTTTATCCCTAAAGAGCCTAGCAAAATCAGACACACACATGTAATAAAGAAACCTATAAAAATCAAGTAATTTCTATTATGCAAGTAAAGTAAACACATAAATACAAATATCCACCATAGTAAAAAGAAAGTCCAAAAGTCTATGACAAGTGCCATATAAAGTATAACCCAAGATTTGTAGAAAAGTAATGGTGGACATGCCCCACCAATAATAACCTGAATTTTAATCTCACTGAATGACAAAAGTCTTAAAAATAACGCAATTCATCTTGATCTTCATCATTAAGTCCTATTGATCGCCTTCCTTCAGTCTCTTTAGGGTTCGTCCTTTAGAAGGGTATCCAAATGAAAAGAAAAGTTTCTCAAGGGATTTTCTTTTTCCTTTGGATCCCTATATTTGAAATGTCTTACTTTTAGAGACTTTCACAACTCGATACATCAAATATAATTACATCATGAAAAGAAAAATATAGACTCTCCTATATGATTATCCTAAGTAGTAAAAATAAAACATCCCAAGTAGTTCTTTATGAAAATAAAAGTACTCATGCCAGTCACACTTAACCATGCTCTTATTTATTTGGGGGTTACCAGTTGAAGCAACTATAACAATTATATACATGATTTATTTATTATTTTAGCCCCCTTTATTAGTGTTGTATGAGCATGACCATATGCAAAAAATATCATTAGTAACAAAATCGCCCCTACCTTATGAATAATCTATCACACAATACATCATAAAGAAAATATAATAATAAAGCTTATTTTCACAGTAATCATCACAGCAAATCAAAATAATTAATATACGTACCACATATAGAGCGTCACATCGTATAAATAAGTAGAAATATGCTGGCCTAACCTAGAGCTAGAAGTTGTGTCATAGCAAAAAAATTTATGTGTGTATAGTAAGCTATGAGGTATTGAATATGTCTTATGTTTGTTAATTAGTTCAAGTTGTGTGTGATCTGATTTGTTGAAGGTCAAAATGGGATTTTGAATTAAATTTTAAGTATTAGTATTTTGAGGTCAATTTTAATTAATTTAGTAAGTTGTTCAATTTAAATTCTTAGGGTAATATTCTCTAATTTTAAAATTAAATTAGTGAATTTCAGAAGGTCCGGAGTCATCCTACCCGTTAGGTCAAAGGGGTCTAGAGGTGACCTTTAGAAACATGCCAGGTCTTGGAGTTTTAAAAATTTTATTAAATATTAAACCTTATAAGGAGTAATTAGACTATGAGTTTGATGGATTTAGATTTTTCTATGCAAAGTTATGATTTTTAGAAGTTTTGAGCCTCAATTATTGGACTATAGTTGACCTAGGAGTTGATTTTTTAATTTAGGTTAATTTCTGAAAAGTTCATTTTTTTAATAAATATTAGATTTTAATTAGAGTTGAGTGCCTTTTATTTTACCCAATTTAGATTTTTTTAGGAATTAGTTATGACTTTTTTAAAATTAGGGCATTTAATGAAATATTAAAATAACCTAATTAAGGGTATTTTAGAGATTTTGATCCAAATCAGTTCCAAACCTCGTGGAATCACCTCCAAAGGTTAGCAATGACTTAAGAGGACGTTTCCAAGTGTTTGGAGAAATTTGGAATTTTTAATAATTTACTTTAATTAAAAGGATAAATTTTAATCAAAATTAAATTAATGTTCAAATTAATGTCCAACTAAAGGGATTTTAATTTTCTTGGATTAAGGATTAAATTTTAAAGAGTTTTATATATTATTGGAAATTTTTGGATTTAATTTAAATTTATTATAATTTTCCAAATTTATTGGGTCTTAATTAAAGGGTGAATTAGGGTTTGTTAATTAAGTGAATTAAAAGGGTCCTAAAAATTTCTAGAAACTTTTAGGGGGTTTAAGATGTCACTAACCTCAATTGATTTAAGTTTCATGTCATTCGGAGGTGTACCAGTCTCTAGAATTTCTCTAAGTTTTCTAGACTGGTCTTTAATTATTGTCCTTAAGGTGTCGCTAAGTTAAAAAAATTTTAAATCAAGTGTTAGCAACTAAACCTTGGGGTAACATAAAAAAATAAAATACAACAAATCATTGCACACCATGTCCTTAAAATTAGGAAGCCTAGGCTAAGTGTTCTTGTACACATGCAAAAGATTCGAACAGTAATCAACAGAATTAGTGATGTGATTAGTGAATAATTGAGGTCCAATTATTCACTAATCCTTTGCCATGAACTCTATTCATAATTTCCTATGCACAACCTATATTAGAAACTTCAAAAAGATCTATATATATATATATATATATAAGTTTAAAAATAAGATAATTAAAAAAAATTTAAAACATATTTTTGAGAGATCCACTCATCATCCAAAAGAGAGTTTGAAATAATACAAAATAAATTTTAATTTTAAAAATACTTAATATAATATTTAATTAAACAATAATTAAAAACTAAAGTAATTAAATAATTAAAAAAAAATTAAGAACATTACGTTTTAATCTCTCAAATTAATTTTAAATAAAAATACTCTTTTTTTTTGAAAAGTTTAAGGTGTTAAAATAATTTTTAGAAATTAAAATAAATTTATTATGAATTTTTAAACTTTAATATATTTAGAAGGTAATTAAAATCATTAAAATAATTAATATTAAAAAATAATTATTAAATTACATTAAATTAAATATGAAAATCTCTCTAAAATTTAAAATTATTTAAAAGATAATAATTTTATAAAGTTAAAAAATATTTGAGTTTTAACTTAGTAAAGTATTAATTTAAGTAATTGAGTATTTAATTAATTAATTTTTTAAAATTAAAATATATTTATATTAAACTTAATTTAAAATTTAATATTAAAACAAATAATTCTCTGATTTTTAAAAATAAAATATTTTAATTATTTAAAAGTAATTGATAAATTTAAATATTTAAAAGGCTAAAATGTAAAATTTATTTAAAATATAGAAATATATCCTAAGTTAGTTTAGTTTTAAATTGTTATATTTTAAAATAATTGTTTGATTATTCAAAATATATTAATGTGAATTTTTTTAAATTTAACATAATATTAAATATTTAAAAATAATTATTTTTAAAATAATTTAAAATATATAATATATTTAAATTTAAATTCTAAAATATATATAATATATATATATATTTATATATATATATTATATATATATATATATATATATATTATATATATATATATATATGGATTTTAAAATAATTTTTAAAGTTCTATTAATTAAAATAGAATAAAATTAATCAAAATTTAATTTAAATAATGAATCCGGCAGCGGGCAGACACGCGAAAAGGCGTGATTGGCGGATGAAATTGCGGAAATCATTACCAATGATTGCGCAACTGCATAATGATTGGTAATTATTGCTGCAACGTGAAATTCAGTGTCGCAGTCTTTAACCACGTCGGACGTAGCGTGGGGCCGTCTGATCACCCATTGTTTGAAACCAACAGTGCTGATTTCGTCGGATGGAGATAAGACTATGGGATCAAATTTTACAGTTGACTCGAATCACAGATGGAAAGTGTAACCCAAACTCTAGGATGATATTTCACCTCATTCTCATGATTGGGTGATCCAAATTGCATGAAATTTGAAACATATAGTGTACACATGAAAAGCATTCATGGGAGACAAAAATTGCAACCTAAAATTGCGTTATATGAAAAGTTATTTAGCTATAAGTATTTTAAACTAGGGTTGAGGATTTTACCTAATCCACCTGATGGATTCGGTTGATCATGAGCTTGTTGCACTTGTAGATTGTTCATGCTCCTTTTTATAGAAGAAACTGCATTTTGAAATGCGCTAGATTGATGGGGATTCTCCTTGGAAGGGTTTGGGCTTCAGTAAATCAGAGATTTCACGGCCGACGAGCTTTGATCGGTGGGTTTGGCTTGGTAAAGGTGGAGGGAGACTAAGGGAGCTCCCACATGAAAATATGGGGTTGGGAGAGTCTAGGGTTAGAGAAAAAGCAAGATTCTATATTTGATGCCCTAATACTCCTATTTATAGCATAGGACTTTGATGAACGGCTAAGATTGCTCCTAGGGCTAATTAGGAGATAATTAAGGGTCATTGGTCATGGTTTAGACCAAGGAGAGATTAAGAAGGCTTTAATGCAATAAAGGGAGGGAATTTTAACTTAAATAGGTCAAATTTGACCATATAGGGCTTGGGTTGACCAAGCCATGTGTTGACTTAGTCAACATGGTCAAAAAAGCCCAAGGGGTGAGGGGTTGAGCAAAGAATGATTTGAAATGGATTAAAACTCAAATAAGGGCAATTTGGGCTAGTTGGGTCAACCTATGTTGACTCAAGACCTGGGTCTGCGCTCAATATACTTGATTTGATCCACTGCATCCAATGAAGATGGTGTTAGGGTCTGACTTGGTCAATTTGACCAAGTCATTCCCCCTTGACTTAGGGTTTAGGTGAAAATCAAGGTCAACACCTATATATAGGCTTTAACATAAGTGTGATGTCATGCAATGCAATATAACCTAAAATTAGATCAATTTATAACAATCTCCACATTGGTACAATTTTACATTGAAAAATTAAAGAACCACTTATTCTTGTTCGCAAGAATTCGCTCCTGCAGCGATCCGATTGGCTTCATGTACTAACTCCATGAGCAAACATGCTGAACTGAGCATATCCTGCTCACACCCAGCCTTCACTGTGTGTTGTTATTGACGGCTCCAGTTTGCCATCCCATGCATTCTAACTTAAGCGCCTTTGCGCTAATCGATGTTCCTCTCTTGATCCGCAGACCCATGCCTTGTGCACTACCTACTCGATCTTGCATACTTCTGGCCAATACAATTGCTCATGCGTGGCACGCCCGAGCTTTAGCATCAACACATTCTGGATCACCAGTCTTCCCTATACATCTGTTCGTGTTCCAACTTGCAACTTTGTAAGAGCCACCTATCCAATCCTGAGGTTTTTAATCTTACCTCTTTATTTCCATTGCTCCGACACACCAAATCTGATCAACACTTATTGCCGAAATGCCCACATTTTGACTTGGAAGCTCCAACTTAAAAGATCTAAAATGATCTTTAAAAAAAAAATGAATTCTTGCTCTCCTACCCATCTGCATGTGGTCAAGATTACAATTTATGATGATCTTCTTCCACTAGATTGCTTTATCTCATTCAAAATGTGACCTGTCCACGACTTGACCAGTCGCCCGTGGCACCCCGACGTTCACGTGTATGTGTTGTACGCCCGTGCTCAAGAATGACCCATGCTCACATCGCTACGGGTCTAGCCTACCCATGCTATTGGTCCCTGGTCGCGCTACTTTGTGCCGTCACGCATCTACGTGTATACCGACCTAGGCACAACCTACTGTAACATAATGATGACTCCTATGTGCTCGACCGTGTGTGACCTGACTGCGCACAATCACTGCTACTCACGAGCTGCATTCTTGACCCATGCCTTCTATTATGCGTGAAAATCGCCCATCTTACCCTCGACCCAAACACCTGGAATAATTGTACGTCGAGTGGTCTTGCTTCCATGTGATATCGCCCTTGCGATCAAAACCACCCCCCACCCACATCTACTTTTGCATGCAACACCTCTGCCTTCGATGTAGAGCAATCCAAACCATCTCGATCTTGCGCACGATTGGCCTGTCTAACTTTCAGAATCCACATGGCCCTTACATTTACATGTCCCTATCTTAGCTGTGAACGACACTCTCGCATGCCTGCATTTAGACCCAACTTCTATACGATTGTGTCACCTTCACGTGCGATCCAACTCCGCCTGCATCTCCTTTTCTTAAATACTAGAAGCACCTTCCTCCTTCTTCCCCTTAATCTTGCTGATTATACTCTGATATCACATTATATTTATTATAACATAATGATATAATAATTGTTAATTAATAAATTTTATGAACAAGAGAAATTTGTTCATGTTCGTGGGAGTGTTTGTTTAAAATGTTCATTAAAATTATAAGATGAATCATAGATTATTTGCTCGTGAACGAGCTCATTTGGTAGCTCGAAAACACTAATTAGATATGTTCATGAACTTGCTCATTTGATTGCTCATGAATACTCATTAGATATGTTCATGAATGAACTTGTTTGATAGTTTAAAAAACTTTGCAAGATGTGTTCACAAACATACTCGATCTAATTTCTTGTTAGATGGCTCGATAAAACTCGTTTGTTAAGTTAATGAATATTTAGAGGTATAGCTAATTTCTATCTCGATAAAGTTTGTTCGTTTAAAGCTCGATAAGCATGAAACGAATTGAACATGAATTGAACATGATTACCCATTTATTTAAACGAACTAAGTTTAACATTAAAAAAAAATTGAATCGAATTCGAACCGGACTTAAATAAATTTATAATAAACGAACACAAATATAAATACACACATACTCGACTTAGCTTCATTCTCTTGCAGCCCTAAAGCTAGCTGCAAAACTATCACCAAAATCGGCTCCCGATTCCTTTTTCCTCGTGACATTTCTTAGAGGAAACTTCACATTGTTGTCTAGAAAGATACCTGCATGCCTAAAAACTGTGGTGGTGTGGGTCTTCATTCTATTGACTCTCTCTACTTTACTTTTGGTTGCTCCATCATCTGGAGATTTCTAAACTCAGACAGTAATTATTCCAATGGTGGAAAAAAAATTTATCACTCTCTTTAGTTGGTTCACAACAACCGGGTCTCAACTTATTGAAATTTTATTTGTTCAGTAGCTTCTAACATCAAGCAATGCCTTACCCTGAGAGTTCACACCCACATCACTTTTTCTTTGATCTGGGATCCCTGGTGCAACGGCTCTTCCATTATGGATCTACTGGGGAATCAATCTAATTATTCTAATATTGCTAATTGCTCTAACTGGCAAGTTAATTAGATTATCCATAATGGGTCCTGGAGCTGCCAACAATACTTACCTGATTTCATCATTTTGGCTACTAACCGTGTGTCCATTCCTGACACTGATATTGGTTGTCTTTGGAAGGCTTATGATAATCCTAAAGCTAGATCTTTCAACAAGTAAATTTTCTCTCAACTTCCAACCATCAACTGGTTTAATTTTATATGGCACAAGTGGTATGCTCTGAAATTTTCTTCTTATGCCTGGCTTGCCTTTAGAATAGGTTTAAAGACTGATGATATCCTTGCTAGACGTGGGGTTCAAGTTGATTTGTCATGTAAATTTTGCTCTTATGCTCTTGAGTCTCATGCTCATCTATTTTTCAAATGTGACTACTCTTTTGTCATTCTGAAGTATCTTATCCCGAGTTTTTGGGTCTTACTTTTGAGGCCAAATTTATACCAGACTTTCCAGTACATTGAAGACCTACATGCTTACTGGGATATGACTCGGTTCTACTTCCTCACTATTTGTGCCTCAATTTATATCAGCTGGAGAGCTAGAAATGATAGAATTTTTTGTAAATTTTATGAAGGGCACACTACAGTTGCCAAAAAAATCAAAGGTGCGGTCGCCTTAAAACTGCCAAATGGAAGAATGCCCACAGATTTCGACAGCTTGCTGTTTTATTGCAGGCTCTGTTTCCTGCTATTTTTGTTGGCTGTGCAGACCCTCTCAAAATACTCCACCCCTTGGATGGCCCTTTTGGCAACCAGGGGTTGCATCATTATGCTGTGCCTCCGAGTGCTTTTTTTTTAAAAGAATTATGATGATTGTTGGTGATAGTTCTGCCCCTTGGAAGGTCACCATGGCAACCAGGGGTTGTTGATTACTCCCGATGGTTTGTGGCTGGTTTTTATTGTACCAGCAGCCTGAGCTCTTCAGCTCGCCTTTTTTGCTCCATTTTTGGCCTTTTTGGTGCTTTTGTTTATTTTTCTCTCTATTTTGGTCTTCTCCTACTGAAGCTATAGTTTTTCTCTCTAGCTTCCAGTCAGGTTTATTTTCGTTTACATTTGTAATTTTTCATTATAGTAAATACTAAATAGAAATGAATGGACGCTGCCCCTAAATTCCAAAAAAAAAAAAAATCAACATATCAAACGCAACGTGGGAAAAATAAAATAAAATACAACACTTTCAAAGATTTTTTTTTAAAAAAACATGGCCAATCGAGCGACAGTACGACTTGTCCACAGGTGGGACCATTCTTCCCTTTCAATATACAAATTGATCGCTTTCAATCTGTAAATAAAAAAAAAAAAAACTGGTCGTACGATTTCTAATTTTGAAATATTTGTATTAGCTAATGAATGACAGATATTATTTGTCTCATTCGCAGCTAAAATATTTAAATGTGTTGACATTAAAAAAATTACCTTTAGATAACAATTAATTTAAAGAATTTTAAATTTTTGTTAATATTATATATAAATATCAATTTCAAATCAAATTTAAAGACAACCGCAAATCTTTACGTTATTTTTTGCTGATATATTTATAAAATATTTTTTCCTTACAGCTTAAATATAATTATATTAAAGTGAAAATATTTCCATCAAAATAGACTTTAAATTAGTTGAATTTAACCTAAATATAACACGAATTTTAATTAATTAATTAATTATATATTATATTTATTTTAATGCAAATTAAACAATTTTAAAAATTATCACGATTTATTTGTTATAACAAATCATTAAATATTTTTTTTTAACTTGAGCCCTATCTTTTTCAGAGTCTATGAATACAGGAATTATTCTGTGCGGTGTACGAATAGGAAGAACTGTCTGGACCGTAAGTATACACATCATATTGTGTGTATTATGTGTATACTGATTTAATATACATTATTTTTAAATATATATACAATATGTAAACTCACATACTTAAAACAATTTTCTCGTCCGGATTCCACACAAAATAATTCTTTTCTATGTATAACAACAATTTACCGTATAAATTTCAAAGCTGACGGCTCTTATTTTGCTTGCAACAAGCGCCGCTGAAGGCTGAAGCGACATCATTGTTTTACCTTGTTGAAGAATCTTCTCTTGTTGCGTCCTGCGTAATGGAAGTCCATAGGTTTTTTTTTTTTTTTGACAAAAATCAAACAGAATGGAGTACTGAGTGTCGGCTATTTTCAGCCGTCCATATTTTTATTTTTGAACAGCAAATCAACTATATTAATAAAGGAGAGTGGCTATAGAAGCCGGATCAACGGCTTCTTCTTGAAAGCAAACAAAGTAGTTCTTTTAAAAAAAAAAAAAAAAAAGATTATTGAACGCAGGGCACAGAAAGCTGACGCGAATTCCTAAAAATCTGTTGACAGGTATGGAAGGGGAAGAACAACCGAGATCAGTGTAGAAGAAAAGAGAGCAAAAGGAATCGAAGAACAGGTACAGAAATATAAATAATAGGAGAATCCCGTAGCAAAAACAGCTGAACGACACTAAAAATATTATCTTCTCTTAGAGCGAGTTTTTACTCTAGGGTTTCCTCCTAAACCCTAGTTTGCTTTCTTTGCGCCGCCCTCTCCGGCCAGGGGGCCTCTCCCCTATGGCTGCTGCTGCTTCCTCGCCGCTTCCACCTCCCGCTACTACATCGCCCAACCGTGCTGCTGTTCTTCCTCTCTGGAAGAACCTTCTCACCACAACACCCCAAGTCTCCACCAACTTTTCCCACTCGCTCTCCTTCGTCCCAACCAACAATTTTACCGCCAACTTCACCACTGACCAATTTGTCGCTGGAGCACCAGAATGGGCTTTATCGCTGGTAGGCTACTCTATTGGGAAACGCCCTTTCTACGAAGCCCTTCTAGCGACGATCAAAAAGACATGGCAGCTCAAAGGAGAACTTTCCCTTCTCACCCTGGACGATGGTTTCTTCTTGCTCAAGTTTACTGCACTTGAAGACTATGAGCATGCATGGACAGGGGCCCCTGGTTTTTCTTTGGGAAACCGTTCATTTTGCAGAAATGGAGTCCTGATTTTGTTCCTAAGCGCGAGGAATTCCCCTCCATACCTCTCTGGGTTAAAATCTTAAACTTGCCGCTATCTCTTTGGACACCAGAAGGTATTTCTAAACTTGCTAGTTGCATTGGTATCCCCATAGCTGTAGATGCTCTTACAGCGGCTAAAACTCGTCTCACATTTGCGCGTGTATGTGTGCAAGTTACTAGCTCTTCCCCTTTGCCTGAAGAAATCTACTACTCTGTTGATGGCAAAGTCACTCCGCTTCGTGTGGCTTATGATTGGAAACCTGAACATTGTTCACAGTGCGGTTCTATTATGCACCCCCCCACTCTCTGCCCTAAAGACCCCATTTTGAAACCTACTGTCAACACCCAGCCCAGGGGACGCAGCTCTAGTAGGAAACCTCGACCATCTCCTCCGCCCAGGCTCAATATTCCAAAACCCACACAGCCCCTCAAGGTGAACAGCTCGGTCACCACTCTCATACCCACACAAATTCTCACTAACAATAATATTGTTGGCCCAATTCTCCCAAACCTGAACTCACCCTCCTGCGAAGTGCAGGAAAATCCTGAACCCTCTGTTAAAACCAAAGACCCCCCACCTATAAACACAGCCAATAAATTCCAAACTCTAACCGACCTAGATAAATCTGATGAGATTCAACCTCAAAGTTCAATACAAGGCCTAAATCTCAGTAACATGGTCAATGCCAATTCTGAAAATACCAATCTCACTCTCAATCACAACACCCCACCCCACACATCTCCCTGTCACCATCAACCTAATATTCCCTCAACTTCTAATGATACCAGCAGCTCTACATCCAATACTTCAAAAGTCCAACATACTAGCAATCAAAATCAAAAACAAACTAGAGGCAAGACCAGGAAAAAAGCCTCTAACTCCAACAATAAAACCCAATGACCCTCCCCAATTTTGCAGCATGGAATATTAGAGGGTTTAACAACCCTGTCAAAGTCAAAAGCTGCAAAAATCTTGTTCAATCCCACAATCTTGACCTCCTTTTTATCCTTGAAGCTAAAATAACCCCTAATAATCTCCATAATGACTGGTTCTTGGCCAATCACCAAATTTTCCCTATAGAAGGTAATTGTGACAATTTTCAGGTTTCCAACCCGGGCCGTATTTGGGTTAAGTGGAACATGGGTGCACTAAACTTTGCACCTCTTTTTGTGACTAATCAACTCATCCATGGCACTATCACCACTAAGGCTAATGCTACCTGTTCTGTAACTGCTGTCTATGCTAGTAATTCTTATTCTGAGAGGCAATCTCTATGGAATGATATTCAAAAGTTAGCTGGTTCTATTAACTCCCCTTGGGCTATTTTGGGGGATTTTAATTGCTGCCGTGAGCTGGAAGAAAAAATTGGAGGTACTCCTTTGACCGTCTCTAAGATGGGAGATTTCAATAATATGGTTTTCAATGCAGGGCTTTATGATCTTTCCTCTGTCGGGCATTATTTTACTTGGCATAACCAGCAGCCTCAAAACCCAATTCACATTAAACTAGACCGTGTCCTAGTTAACGACAATTGGCTCTACTGCTTTCCCAGCTCTTTCTACAAAATTGCAGACCCGGACTGCTCTGATCACTCCCCCCTCATCCTAACTTGCTCCTCTGACAACAAACGTGGCCACCGCTTCTTATACAAAAATTACTGTACCAAGTTCCCTGAATTTTGGACTTGCCTTTTGGAGGTTTTTTTCCCAAACCAATGAGAGCAGTCCTCTTAGCTCCTTCAACTTCAAGCTCAAAACTCTGAAGAATGCTATGAAACACAAAAGCTGGACCAATGCCAACCAGATTCAAAGAGACATTGATAATCTCAAAGATCTTCAACACTCTGTTATGTCTCAAATTCAAAACAACCCTCTTGATCCTACCTTGAATGGCAAGCTCACCCAAATTAATTCAAACCTTGCTTTTTACCAGGATGCGCTCTCTAGATGGATTATCCAAAGAGCCAAGATTAAGTGGCTTACCCATGGTGAAGACGATTTGAAGTTTCTCTATTCCAAAATCAACATCACCAATAACTATAATAGGATCAAGGCTATCTCAAATGACCAGGGCACTTACACTAAGCATGCTGACATTGCCAACGTTTTTATAAACCACTACAAGAATCTCTTCAATACTACTGCTTCCAACCACTTGGCGTCTGACATCCCTGCTGGGAGACTGATCCCAGCTCACCTCACTTCATCACTCATTGCTCCGGTTACTAGGGAAGAGATTAAAAACATAGTTTTTTCTGGCAATTCTAACACTGCCCCTGGCCCTGATGGATTCACATTCGACTTTTATAGATCCACTTGGAATGTCTTACAGCATCAACTCTGTAGAGCTGTCACTTCTTTCTTTACCACTGGTTTCATGCCCAATCAGATAAAAGCAACTGCTATTGCCCTCATCCAAAGCAAACTCATGCTACCAGTGTCAAAGATTATAGACCCATTGCTTTGTGCAATGTCATTTACAAAATCATTGCTAAAATCATTGCAAATAGGATGAAGTTGGTGATGCCGCACATCATCCACCCTAGCCAAGGTGGTTTCATACACAAAAGAATTATTTCTGATCATATCATTTTGGCAACTGATATCCTTGGAAGGTTTAACCTTAAAGCCAGCCACAAATACTTATGTGCCAAGTTTGACATTACCAAGGCTTTTGACATGGTGTCTAGAGACTTTCTCTACAAAAGATTAGAAGATAAAGGATTTCCTAGCTTGTTCATTTCTTGGATCAAAGCTTGCACCTCCAATGTACACTTTTCTATCTGCATTAATGGGGTGCTTGAGGGCTATTTTAACTCTACTTCGGGTATTAGGCAAGGTTGCCCCCTTTCACCCTACCTCTTTGCTATCATAATGGATGGTTTGTCCTCTTTATTTGATTGTGCTACTGCTAGCAACTCTCTCCAGGCTATCAAAGCTGGTAGGTGTGAGGTTTCCCACCTCATGTTTGCTGATGACCTCTTAGTGTTTTGCAACGCCACTGTGAGGAATGCCCATGCTATTAACTCCATTCTGGAAAATTTTGCTACTGTCACTGGTCTCCATGTGAACCCTCTTAAAAGCTCTATTCTGCTATCTAAAAAACACTATGGCTGCTGATGATATCTGTAATATCCTTAACATCCAGCAATCCTTTGCGCCTATTAAATACCTGGGTTTACCTATTTTCTATAGGAAACTGAGACTAAATGACTTTAATCCTCTAATCCAAAGAATTACTTCTCAGTTAGAGGGCTGGAAAGCAAAAATGTTATCTTTAGCTGGGCGTGTGCAGTTTATTAAATTCACTATCTCTAACACGTTGGCATACTGGATTCGTGGCTCTATATTACCTAAAGGTTGCTGTAAGCAAATTTCTAGGTTATGCTCTAGATTTACCTTCTTTGGGAATATTCAAGCGAGGAAGCTTGTTACTGTGTCATGGAGCAAAACTTGCTGTCCCAAAATTAATGGGGGCCTGGGTATCCCTTCTATCAACTCTCTTAAGCATAGCTATGCTTGCTCTACCATTTGGAGATTCTTAAATGCTGATTCTCTTCTCTTTTCCTGGTGGAGAGCTAATTATCAATCACTTTGGAAGCCTAATACCAAAAGCAACTCTCATTACTGGAATCATTTATGTGTTAAAGCTAATGAGATCAAAAACAGCCTTACTCTCTCCGTTGCTGCTTCTAGTAATCTGTCTTTCCTTTGGGACCCTTGGTGCTGGGGCAACTCAGTGGCTGATCATTTGAAGAGCATGAACAACACTTCCAGTTACTACTCTCTCTTTGACTGTACTGTCTCTCAGCTCATTTTAGCTGATAACTGGAACCTTCCCCAATGCTTCGGTACCCAATTGGCTGCAGTTATACATTCTGTTCCTATTGATTCCTACTCTGAGAATCACCTCTGGAACAATAAGCATAACCCAACCTTTAATGACTTTAATACCCAGTTTTATGAAAATCTGAATGTGGTTCCTTGGCATAAGTATATTTGGCATAAGCACAATGCTCTCCGTTTCACGGTATATGCTTGGTTGATGTTTAATGGGAGCTTAAAAACAGCGGATGTCCTTGCCGTTCGGGGTATTTCAGTCCCTAATACTTGCTGTTTCTGTCACATTGATAGGGAGTCTATTACCCACCTATTTTATGAATGTTGTTACACTTTTGACATTGCAAGAGCTCTTTTTCCCTGGATGCATAATCTTTTTATGAGGCCAAATTATCATCAGGTTTTTGATAGCATTTATGAGCAAGGCTTCATTGCTAAGACTAAAAACCAATACCTTCTTATGGCTGCTGCCTCAATTTACTCCATTTGGAGAGCTAGAAACGACAGATTATTTGGTGGCATCATTGACAGCAAAGACACTATCATTGCTAAAATCAAGAAAGCGGTGATGTTAAAAAATCTGAGATGGAATCAGTATATCTGTTAGTATTTGGGCTCTGGGGTATTTCTGTGGCACGCTTGGTTCTATGCTGACTTTCTTTTTGAAGCCTGGCGGGTGTTTCTTCATTGTTATGGAGGTGCTGTTCATTATGCTGGAGGCTGGGAATATTTTTGACAGGACGATGATGAACGCTGAACCGGTTTTCAGCTGCCCCTTGGATGGCCTTCTGGGCAACCAGGGGCTATGCTCATATCATGACCAAAACGTATTTTTGACCCATTCGAGTACTGAGCATTTTTCTGAGTCCTTAGCTTTTTGCCAAGCTGTCTTTTTGCTTCAATTCCCTATACAAATGTATTTTCTCTTCTTTAGAATCCATAATCTCTTTTTGTTGTTTGAGATTTTGGATTATAGTCTTTGATTCTTTTACTTTCTTGTAATCGTTTTAGCAATGAGATGGGCTTCTCGCCCCAAATTTTCCCAAAAAAAAAAAAAAAACAAAAAACACTAAAAATATTTTTTCACAGCTTTTAAAAAAAAATTATTAAAAAGTTATTTTTTTTTTGAGAAAAAAAAGCAATTAAAATTTGTCCCAAAAGAAGCTTTAGTATCCACGTGATGGATTCTAGAAGTGTGGCTCTACGTATTAGTCATCCCCATCCTTTGTTTAGGTTACTTTAACAGTTGAAAAAGAAAGATGGTTATATCAATCACGGCAAGAGCAACTTATGATAACACACTTTCAGGCAACTAGTTACAACACATATAGAGAGATGCCTTGTTATTTATGTAAGTTTGTGAGCAACTTTGTTTGGTTGGGGCAACTATTTAATGGTGCATTAAAGTCCTAAATAATCATTTAAAGGCATCACAAACTTGATTTTTTTTTTTTTTGCCAAATTGTTTGCATGGACAATATAGTACAAAAAAAAAGCTCATTTTTAGCACTCATAGATACCTAAAAATGTGTAAAATCCATCAGAAGCTCACCCCCGCCAGCAACCTGCCTACAAGCTTACAGCCAACCTGCTTGTGTGCTCTTCGCCGATCTCTGAACACCACCTGAGCTCGACATCTTCTTGCACGTGAGCTCGACATCTTCTCCTTTCTTTCTTTGGACAAGAACATTCCTCTTCCTCGGCCTCCTCCTAGCTCTAAAACCAATTGTTATGAATCTTGGAGGAAGAATCTATTCTTGTTCTTGAATGTAGGGAAAGAGAGGGAGAGAGGGAAGGCAGAGGAGAGAGATAACAGGGAATTAAAATGTAATCTTTATTGTTTGGCTTGCACCCATAAGACTATTACAACCATATCTATTTAGAGAATAATAGAGCTAGAAGGATAAGATGCACCTAGCTAAGAGCCAACATAACCTTAAATTGGATCAAATCACAACATAACTATTTGTCAATTATCCTCTTAATTAATTTCTAAACTTTCAAATTCATTATGAAAAGTAATAGATCGCTATCATGCAGTAAATGAGAAAATTTCTTAAACAAGTAGCCCAATTTCGAATGAAGACGTATGTACTAACCGTTGGTAAGAGGCTTAGTGAAAATCTTAAATTTGAATCCCAAAATAGGTTTGTGACATGCATTACAAAAAAAAAAAAAAAAAGCTTTTCCATCATTTATTATATTTTTCTACTTATTTTACTTGTATATTCTCAATCACCAATGAAGAATATTGATTCTAATTAAATCATACCTATTCATTCCAATGCTATATAATGTCATTATGTTTATGGTGATGCTCGTATTTTTCTTTTTTAGGATGACACTTGTATTGTTGGTATTGATATCTAAGATATAAATGATTAATTAATATGCCTAAGCATAAGTGATTATGATAAGTAAAATGCTTAAAGTAATTCTTATTATAAAAAAAAACTAATCATAATAGACCTATTTATATAATACCTTTGAATATTACAAAAGTTTTACCCTTTTAATATGGGTTAAGCACCCCTCTCACCTAAATTGTATTTTTCTATAATTAAGTAGTTTTACAGTCCAATTCATAGGAAAAATTTTCCTAATGTACTAACAACTTATGTGATAGCGTGTCTAACAATTATTAGGTCAGGTGACCTGACGTAGCTCTATGTTCGGGCACAATAATATGTCGTCACGTGCTCTTACTCTTTACAGCGCAGCCCGACGACCTGACCCGGGATTGCTATGTTCGTGCATTGCTCGGTATTGCTCGGTATTTCTCGATATTGCTCTTCACAAAATGATATTTCTCGTTATTGTCGAGCAAAATCGACCAATATCTAGCAATACCGAGTAATACCTAGCAATACGCAAACATAGCAATCCCCGCTCTGTTCCAGGTCAGGTTGTCGGGCCGCGCGGTAAATAGTGAGAACACGTGATACTAATTTACTGGCGTCCGAATGTAGAGCTACGTTAGGTGACCAGACCAAATAAAAGTTCCTTTTAGTACGCGTAAGTCCTTACCCAACTTGCTCCAAATGGATATTAATTTGTAAGGATTAGTTGAAAATCATTCTTAGCATGCAAACAATCTTATTAATACGCTGCTAGCATATTAAAGTTTTAGATTACTCTAAATAAGTTATACTATAAATTTCTTTAAAAATATGAGACCATCCTTAAATTTCCTTCACACTGTTGCCTCACTGTTAAAAATAATTACAATTTTAAAATTAATGTAAAGTAGTTTTATTTGGAGGCAATTCGGAAATTCATCTGGACTAGAAACAAAAATTTATTTTAAGCCAACCATTTTGAAAAGATTTCGGTTTTGTCCGGGACAATTTCTTTAATGTTTCTAAAAGTAGTTTTATAATATAAAAATTAAATTTTTATACTAAAAAACTACTTTAAGAAGCAGTAAAAAAACCGTCATAAACGGAACCTTCAAATAATTAATTAAATTGGAATTATAATAAATAAATATTTTATCAATATATGATCTATTTAGAATAATTTTTAACTACTTTTGTTTTTCCAGAATTTGGCTACTACTTTCACAAAAATTTTATATTAGAAAATTATTTTTTACCACAATTCTAAAAAAATTTCTTTATTCAGAATAATTTTTATAAACACTTCATAAAGAGTTTTTTTTTTAAATAAAAGGGGACTAGGCCTAAATGCATTCATAAAGCAAATGTTACAACCAATTGAGCTCCAGCAAAACAAATACAACAAAACAAAAAGACCTAAAAAAAAAAAAAGTGCAACAAAGGTTACAATGATGCACAAAAAACACATGAGAAAAGGGGCGAAGATGACAGCCATATTTAAGAAATGCCATGAAGCTTCCTGCAACTAGGGGTGTCAATATTTGACACGACACGAAAACCCGACCCGGAAAATCCGGGTTGAACCCGACCCGATTTCAAAATGGGTCGGGTTTGGGTTCCACAAATTGACCCGTTTAAAAAACGGGTTGGGTTTCGGGTTGACCCGACGGGTTGCTTGGTCAACCCGCGAACCCGTTTAATTCAAAAAAATTCAAATCTCGCCTCTACCCGCTGCCCGCTGCCCGCCGCGCCTCCCGCCTGCGCAGCCCGCGCCCGCTGCCTGCTACCCGCGCGCCCGCGCCCACACCTGCGCTGTTGCCCCCGCTCGCGTCCGCCCTGCTCGCCTCCGCCCTCGCCCCCGCCGTCCGCCTGCCGCCGTTCCGGCGCCGGCATAACCCAAACCAGGTCAGGTCGGGTCAACCCGGCAACCCGCAGGGTCGTGTCCGGGTTCGGATTTCCGACCCGTTTGTCCACCCGGGTCGAGTTAGGGTCGACCCGTTTGAACCCGGGTCAATTCCCGGTTCGACCCGAACCCGACCCGTGACCCGAAATTGACACCTCTACCTGCAACTATCCGCAAGTCGAACAAGGGTCATCCAAACCACTTCATAAAGAGTTGCAGTCGTCCAAAATAACACTTAGATTGCATCGCGGACAATATTTGGCCATTATTTTTTCCCTTGCTTTTAATCAATTTGTGTGTTAAAAAACTTTTTAAAAAAGATAATAAGAAAGCTGTCCGAAATGAAATATTTAAAGAATTTATTCAAATAATATAAACGCCCTAACATCAGCCTTCGTATATATCCCAAAGCATCTCGCCACATGCTTTTTAAGGTTTTGTTTGGGACGGCTTTCTTATTGCTTTCTAAAACAACTTTTTAGTACAAATTTTTTTTTGAATTTGAAATTTTATACTAGAAAATCGTTTTAAAATACAGTAAGAAAGCTGTCCCAAACGAAACCTAAATTAAGCCTAATCCAACGGGATTAACAAAGTGCTTCCTTTCGGTTGCCACCCTATCGTCCGCAGATGCCGAGAGCTGTTCTTACTTCGCAGGCGAGTAATCTTTGATTTGTATTTACAGTTACTGAGGTTTCGTTAATTAAATACGAAAAAAAAAAGAACAAAAATAAATAATCATCTCTAAACACCAACTGAGCCGTCGCGGCACGGCGCCGCCCACCGGCTGCAATGACGTGGAAGCATCTCAACGCTTCGCTTTGCCACTTGCCAGGCATACGAGCCCACTCCGGCTCGGATCACCATGAGCCGATCCACTCCTGGTCGACGCGGCAGCTCTATCGTCCACGTCATTATGGAAGTATTAAAAAAAAAATACTCCCTTCTCTCTCTCTCTCTCTCTCTGCGTGTGTATATATACCCCTATCCCCCAACCTTCTTTCTCTTCCTATTTCTGCATTCTTCTTTCTTCCTATCATCAATCTATTAAATCTCTGAAAGTAATCCATGAGTGTTCCGGCAATCTCCAAGGAGTCCTGGCTATGCCACGTGTCTCCGGCCGACGTCCATGTCGTCACCTCCGGCGGCCATAGCATCCCCGCGCATTCGAGCGTCCTGGTAAACCATAAAAAACTCAACTTTGAAATTAATCTTTTTTACTGTTTGTTTGATGTGGAGAAATTTAGTGGAATGAACATAAAAAACTCCCACCTTTTTAATTTCCGTGTAATTCATAAAAAAGATTTGTCATAAGGAACTGTAAAAACATGCTTATTTTGTTTCACGATTTACAGTGAATCAAGTCATGTTCTTGATTCAATTTATAAGATATTTTTAAACCTTAAAAAAAAAATCATCCAGTTTAATGAATTAATAGATATAAAAACTAATTTCATTTCGATCATTCCTTCAAACTAAACAGAGTCTTAACTGTTTTTTCAATTTTACACATGATCTGTCCAATACCGTAGGCTTCAGCTTCGCCGGTGCTAGAGAATATGATCTCAGGGCAGACCATTAAAATCCTCGGCGCCCCCTACGACGCCGTCGTCGAATTCGTCCGCTTCCTCAACGCTGGAGAAGCCAGACGGCCGCCGCCTGAGGCAACGGAGGCGATGAACCTGTACGGCGTTCAGCTTCTGGCGCTCGCTCACGCGTACCGTATCGGATGGCTAAAGCGGCTCTGCGAAGCAGCCGTGGGAGGGCGGGTCGGATCAGATGACGTGGTCGAGGTGATGAAACTCGCGCAGCTCTGCGACGCGCCGCAGCTTCGTCGGCGTTGCCTCGCTGTAGCGGCGAAGGACTTCGCCTCCTTGCAACGGACGGAGGGTTGGCGGTTCGTTCAGAACCATGATCCCCGGCTTGAGCTAGAGATTTTAGAATTTATGGCGGAAAGGGAGCAGAGGAGGAAGAGGTGGAGGAGAGAAAGGTTGGATCAGGAGGTCTTCTTGCAACTCAGCGAGGCTATGGAATGCTTGGAGCATATTTGTACTGAAGGGTGCACGGTGGTCGGGCCGCATGATGGGGAACCACCGAGCCGGAGCAGGGGACCCTGCACAAGCTTCCGCACTTGCGAAACACTGCAGCTTCTTATCAAACACTTCGCCAGGTGTGGGAAGAAGTTCGCCGGCGGCGGTGGCTGTGTACAGTGTAAGCGGATGTGGCAGCTATTCCGGCTTCATTCGTCGATTTGTGACCGGGAAAGCTGCAAGGTGCCTCTTTGCAGGTATAAATTGCTTGTTTACTTCGTTAATACGCATAAAAAATACTTCAATTGTGCTTTTTAATTAATGGTTTGGATCTTGATTTTTGTTGCAGGCAATTTAAGGTGAGGGCGCCGGAGATAGGGAAGGAGAAAGGAGACGATGCCACCTGGAGATTGCTGGTGCGGAAGGTGATCTTGGCCAGAGTCATGTCGTCGTTAGCTGCGAGGAAGACGCCGGAACAGCTCATAAAGGCGTGGGAAAGATACAGGCGAAAGAACTAGATCCACGCTTTGCTTCTTTCTTTATTTTGAAAGAAGAAAGATGTAAAAAACAAAGAAAAAAAAAATAAAAGAGCTTTATGAATTTAATATCATATCTGATTCGAATAGCTCGGAGAGATATTTTGTTGAATATGAGCCAAAGTGTGTTTGTGTTTTTGAATAATAATAATATTGGGGTTTGATAAAGAAAATTAAAAAATCGAGAATTACCAAACATTTTATAAGCGATTTTACCGTTATGACGGCAATCTAAAAAAGACCTTTAATCTGCATCTTTTTATTTGCATATGTAGAATGGTAATTGCTTTGAAAGCCAATTTTTTTTTGGGTTTTTTATTTTTTATTTTTGAAAAATTAAGGGCATAGCCTAATTTCATTAAAAAGAACTAGTTACATACTTATATGTGTAAAAAAAAGTACAAAGAGCAAAAGTCAGAAGAGAAAAACTCCCTAAAGATCAAAAATGGGACAGCACCTTTCCGAATATTTTTTTTTTGTGACGAGGAAGAACTGTCTTTGGGCCAGTGAAAATCCCGGTCGACCTAGCATGCAACCCACACCAATTTACACGGGTCAACACTTAAGGCTTTCACTGCTTGCCAATCTGTTTGATAACGTTTGAATTATATATATTATAAGAGCTATTTGATTGAGATTAAATCAAATGAATATATATATATATATATATATATATATATATATATATATATATATATATATATATATATATATATATATATATATATATATATATGTTTATTTTGAAAAATGTTAAATGTTTTAAAATGGAAGTGATGATAGGCCTAAGGGGATGTAAACACGTCTAACCGAGCTTGAGTCTTTCCTCATTTAAATTTGAGCTTGATTCGAGTTTTATTTTACGAGTTTGAGTCGGTTCATGAGTCGGCTCATTTACCATGAAATAGAGAAAAATAATTAAAAGAGTGAGAAATAAAAAGAAAAATAATAAAAAAAATATTTTAATATTAGAAAATAAGATATAAATTTTATATATTTTAAATCATATTGTGCTAAAAATTTGTTTGCTAATATATTTTAAATGCATTTTATACTAATATTTTTTAGAAGAGTCAGCTCGTAAACTACCGAGTAGAGTCAGAATTGGCTCAAGCTTGACACATTAGCCGATCAAGTTCGGTTCACGAACCATTTATCAAGTTGAGCCAGAGCCGACTCAAGCCAGCCGGCTTAACTCTTTACACCCCTAGATGGGCTATTGGTAGATGCACTACTAAGGGGTGGAGATAAATAGTATTGTGCTTGTGATCAAGTTGTACTGAGAATGAAATGTGGAATTATAATCATATAAAAAAGGAGAAATTATTATTTGATTATATGAAGCAAAAAAATCAAATTTTTTAATAATTTGAAATGTATTAAACTTATTATTTTATAATAATTGGACAATATTATCGATTTTAAGCTTCATATATCACTTCAAAAATTCAAATATAGATTTTAATTTCATAATTAAAATCAGTAAAAAAATCCTCAAGTTAAAATATATTTATCATTTACAATCTATAAATATCCAAAAGGAGCTCTTAGCAAATTTTGGTTCAAATAAATTTTCTTAGGTTTCACAAATTTCAGAGTAAGATAAAATAAGAAACATTCAATTCATATCATGTAATAAATCAAATCAAAATGGAAACATTAGATCAGTCATTATCAACAGAAAAGATAAGTCAAACACATTAATGAGACTAAAGTAATACAATTATAATCTGAATGAGCTTAGATCAAATATTTGAAACTTAGGCTTCGTTTGAGATGGCTTTCTTTATACTTCTTTAAGCAGCTTTCTAGTACAAAAATTTTGAACTAGAAAGCTGCTTTAAGAAGCAGGAAAAAAGCCGTCCCAAACAAAGCCTTGGGTTTTGATTGGTGCGACTTTTTTATTGCTTCTTAAAATATATTTTTAGTTTAAAAATTAAAATTTTTATGCTAAAAAACTATTTTAAGAAGCATTAAGAAAGCCGTCCCAAATGAAGACTTCAAATTTCTTTTGGGTCGGCTTTTTTACTGCTTCTTAAAGCAGCTTTCTAGTTCAAAAATAAAAAAAAATTATACTAAAAAATTGCTTTGTGAAGCAGCCCCAAACAAAGCCTTAAGCTGCGTTTGGGATGGCTTTCTTATTGCTTCATAAAGCAGCTTTATAGTAAAAAAAAATTATTTTTTTTATTAGAAAGCTGCTTTAAGAAGCAGTAAGAAAGCCGTTCCAAATGAAGCCTTAATTGAAAATCAAATTAAAGCATAAGTTTCAATTTTTAAAAGATTTATAATTAAATAAATAATATAAATATTCTAAAATTATAGAAAACACAATTTAAATCTCTACTATTATAAGTTTGTGCCTTGGAAATCATAAATATTTTCTTAAAGCTATTATAGCCCAAATCTAACATGACATCTTATTCATCTTTGGCTAACATTTTTGTTTCTTTGACTCATTAAAAATTTGGGCTCACTCGCATTTGAGTAAATAATGAACTGGGCCTTCACCCTTTGATTCCAATACACATCAACAATGCCCAGACCAAAATTGAGCCGTCTACTTGATCTATTGACAATCGCTAAGGCATATTTCTTCTTTCAGAATAGTAACATGGCTCATTTCTCCCCAACAAAAGCCTTATATGTTATTTTGTTTTTAAAGGTTCTGCTGTTGGGAAGTTATAGTCCATATCTATTACTTGAAAAGTTGTACCAATGTCTGTCTTTTCTTCCTCTTTTTCAAGCAGCTTTATTTCTGCTCCGAGAAACTATAAGAGTTGGATTACTCCTACATCCAAATTAGTCTAGACCGAATTGAATCAATCTCACTTGTTAAAATGCATTCAAACCAAGTTAAGCCCGCTAAAAAGGATCAATGCATGAAAGTCATTGCAGGCACAGTAAACTCATCAATGAAGTGAAGACATGACAAGCCCGGAAAAATTACCCAAGTAGATCATATGAATTCACCCACCGCTGCTTGTTTAGGTGGTGAAGAGTCGGCTGGGAAAAGCCTAGGTCCCTGGTTCGAATTCCTTGGCAAGCAGTGAAAGCCTTAAGTGTTAGACCGTGTAAATTGGTGTGGGTTGCATGCTAGGTCGATTGGGGTTTTCACTGGCCTAAGGACAGTGTTTCCTCGTTACAAGAAGAAAGAAGACAAAAATGACCTATTTTCTTCTCAAATTGGTCTTCTTGATTCTCGTTTGTAGATGAGAATGAAGTTGAAATTGGTTCAGGTGTGAAAGAACTTTTTTCCAAATGTCCCTCCCGTAAGTGAATCATCTCATCGATTGGACCCATGGACCAACATAGATTGGGCTGGGAGTAAGAGGTCGCTGTCCGAAGGAGTGATTCTGGCTGGTTGGTCACGCAGGGGATAACCATTGAGACAAGCTGATTGAACCAAAAAAAAAAAGATCATAAGAATTCACATTGTATGTGGAAATAAAGATATAAATCAACATCTCAGCAATCCTTCATTATTCTTGCACCTCATTTTGCGTGTGTCTTCACCTCGTAATTTGTGCAAAATTCATATTTTTGCTCATGCAAGGACCCAAATAATATTACAACCATTTTTAGATGCTTTTGACATTCCCAACGTAATGGTGAAGTCCATTTTACGATCGGAATATGATTGTCAGTTGTGATCGCTTAATATTTTTATGTGTTTTATATTGTATCATATTTATACAATTGATACGCACTAAAAACCGTCTTGATCATGCATAAATCTCGAGGCATATTCAATTTGAAAATTTTCAAAATTAAATTCGGGACCATCTTAACTCCAATTTCAGCAAACTTATAGTCAAACTAAATGTCTCTAAGAGGCGAACCCCACAACATCAATATTGATCCAATCCCAGCCCAAATGGGTCAAGATCAGTGAACCAATTTTTATTTGTAAGGTTTAAAGTCTAAATTGGACGACTAAATGATATCCAAATATAACATGCTTATAGTCGAATTGAGCGGCTTGACAAGAAGAATCGAACGAGCCTAAGATTACTAAATTATGACATCATAAAGTACTTAAACACTTGTAAATGCTCTATAATCAAGAGAACCAATACAGACCATCCGTTCTCAATAAAATCATGTACCTATAAGTTAGGTGGAATAATTTTATGCCAAGCATGGTTTTTAATTCTTTTTATGAAATTTTATTTGTGTACATTTCCCTATTGTGATGTGGCTCAACCAAAGCTCATAAAAAAGAGGGGTTGAGTCAAGGGGACATAAAATCATTTGCTCAAGTCTAATACTTTCGAGCAATATATTGAACTATAGGAACTTCTTTCTATATATTCTATTTCTATCTTCAATGTGCAAACCAGAGGCAAAGCTAATAGTTTGTTGAATCAGAGAATTAAGGTTTCGTTTGGGACAGCTTTCTTACTGCTTCTTAGAATAACTTATTAGTATAAAAATTTTAGTTTTTAAACCAGAAAGTTATTTTAAAAAGCAATAAAAAAACTGTTCCAAACGAAACTTAAGTATATACTTGAGACAATTTTGAATAGCGTTATCACTTCCTTTTGGCAGTAAAAGGTCTGTAAAGCAACCTTCTAAGGACCTCAATTTTCTAAGATACCATTAGACTTCCCTTGTGAAAGGCATTCCATAATTTTATTTTAAATATTACCATATCATTTTTTAAATTTACATGAAATGAATATTTAAAATTAATTCATTTGTATGTTCAGCTTGCTTCAATTTAATGATTGTCGCCTCTCACGGTAGAATCATAGGATTTAGGCTTCGATTGAGATGATTTTCTTATTGCTTTGTACAACAATTTTTTAGCACAAAAGTTTTTTAAAATTAGCGAAAAAATAACGATTAAATAGAGACTAACTCACAAAAAATTTAATTTATCAATATTTAAAGAGTCAAGTGACCAAATTGATAGTCGGAGATTATTTTGATCTTTTAGAAAAAAAATTAGACCAATTCACAATTCTATCATTTTCTCATATAGTCATATATGAAACTAAGTAAAATAATAAGATAACATAATAGGTACTAAAATTCAAAACATCCCTTTATCTTCAACAGAGAAATTATTATGTACGGTCACGGTCCAGAGATGAATTAGAATACATCATGTCACCCGGTACACAGCAGCACATAATACCGGTACACAACCAAAAAGTGATTTAGCGCGCCTTGATTCGCCTCCGGACGGCGTCCGGTAACCGCACAAAATAATTTCTCCCTTCAGCATCATCTCTTGGAACATATATCACTAAACAAACACTGTGCCAGATTCAAGCTACAAAATGAACCTCAACATATCTACTGTTGATTTGAATAACTATTTCAAACCCCTCAAAAAAGCTAACTCAATATACTGCCATGAAAATTCAGAAACTAAAGAAAAAAAAGCAGTAATACAAACTTAAATAACAACAGAGTAAAACAGCATTCTCTTCTGCTATTCAAAATTCCTTCCATCTCATACAGAACTTATCCAAATAATCATGGGTCCAGGCCATTATGTACTGGTCTCCTCTTCTTCACACAAGAATAATCTCCTGACCACCACCATGCCTTCGTTTCTTTTCTCCCTACATTCTGACTCCTCTTCGGACTCTGTTTCAGATCTCGCACCCATAATTTTGCCTCTGCAACCAAAATATACTTCAAATAATAACTTACAGGTAACTTAATATATACATCTGAAGCAAAAACAGTAAAAAGAAATTTATATTACCTGCAAGAATCTGATGACCATCAAGAGAAGAAAAGCCTAATGCAAGCAAAACAATAATCATCCAAGCTTCCATTTTAAGACACCCCATAGCAGTTGTGCCACCGACTCCTCTCTCTTTGTCAGAGCTGGCTAAGGTTTAGAACTAGAGGAATTCCACGTCAAAGCTTCAAAGTTCATGTACATTTAGTCAAAAGGAAGGTTTGGTCTAGCAAGAAGAGTCTCTCTTGCATCTCTGAGCATGCTAGGTCTTAAATATTCGGATATTTACAAGGAAGAAGATTCCATTAGCTTCAGAGTTTATAATAAGCGGGCAGACAGGCTTCTCAGTCTCTTTTTTTGCGATGTTATTTTCATAATGTTTTGTCTCATGTGAGCGCCATTAGCAGAACATAGCACATGGAAGGTAATAATTTAAGTTCAACTGGTAAAAGAGAAACATGAATCAACATCTTCTGCGTTTGAAATGTTGAAAAAGTGTTCTATTTGTGTTGAGCATGAAACTTATACCAATCCTCGGCTGATCTAAAAGAGGCACCCATCTCAGAAACCTCCTGCGGTGGGTGACTAATCCTCGGCTCACCTAGAAGAGTCACCCACTTAATAGGCGTTGCCGCTCGAGGGGAATCGAGCGCAGGTTGGAGGGTTCCCAACCATACTTATCCAACAACCAAACTAAACAACGGTGGATCATATCAACTAGTTAGTAGTAGATGTTTCACTTCACTAAACTATTAAAGACCCATCCTAATTCTCAAAATATGTTCTAACCAATGCGACATACATTCCAGCACAATCTTACTTAAAGTTAATTTAAATTTCTCTCTAATGATGAGATGATTGGCACGCCACATGTACATAAAAAACTTGTGCATTTAATTTAATTGATAGACTCTGAACGTGAGCTCCACTATAAGGGACCAAGGAAACCAAATCTCCAGAGAAAATAAAAGTAGGGCGAGGGAAACTCCATAGACATCTTTATTAGTCTTCGCTTGGAATAACTTTTTTGCTGCTTTCTAAAATGACTTTCTAGTACAAAAATATCTTGAATTAGAAATCTTTATAGTCGTTTTAGCTTTCTTATTGTTTTTAAAATATTTTTTTAATACAAAAATAAGCCGTTTTAAGAATCAATAAAAAAGCTATCTCAAACAAAATCTTAGCCACAAGTAAAAGCACTTAGAAGAACGCTAAGGTTAATCTGTTTCTCGCTAGCGTTCTAAATAAAACCCCCATCAAATTAGGCAATATATGGACAGCATGATTACACCTATATATGTGAACCCGGCAATTTTTCTTTGTTTAACTTCGTTCTTAGAGTGTCGTGCTGTTTCCAGCATTGGTATGCGAAGCATAATTGACTATGGTTCTTTGTTCAAGCAACAAAGCGAGTGTTTGTTCACCATTAACTATTTGTTTAGTTCGAAACTCGGTATTAGTTAAAGGAAATCAGAATTGCTTTAACGTGCTTCACGAATTGCAGGGTCTTATGGAAAGATGCACCTTGCTTAAAAGAAACACAAATGCTAAGAGCTCCATTGGTCAATTGAAAATAGAAAATTTATTGTTAAAAATAATAACACTTTTTTTAATTATGCGTAAAATTAGTGTAAAATGTATTAGATTTAGCTTATGTTAAGAAAGGTAGATGCACACTAAAGACTTGATTAAAAAAATGTGCTTTGTATTAGGCTTGTCCCTTATTTGTTCATGTCCTTGACCGTCGTATGCTTTCCAAATTTGTCGGAGGTCCAGGGGGGCAACGCCGCTTCCAGGGCCCTCAGACCAAATTTTGCCTGTAAGGTATTGTTTGAATTTCGCTTGTTTTCGGTACTCTAATTTTGCCTTATAAATATATTTTGAAGGGCTTAGGGTTTATAACTCATTTTGTACACTGCCTCTTCTCTATAGTGAAGCCGTTCTCCCTTCTTCCATGCTATTTTTCCAGATTTGAATTTTCCACGTAAATCTTTTATGTTCGTTTGTACTTTGCAGATCGTGATTTATCATAATTCTTTGTGTTTGATTCATCACTCCCTAACAAAAAACATTAGAAATAAATTTTTTTATTAGATGTAAATGAGAATCTGATTCGTAATAATACACAATAGAGAAAAATAATTTATATAGCTAACCTCATGTAGTGGGACAAAAGCTTGATGATATTATTGTAGTATAAAATTAGTGTAAAAATAAAATTATCATTTAAGAAAAAATATTTGAAAAGGTTTTTAAAATCTTAAATTTATGTTAGTCCTTAATTAAATATAATCAAATGAAAATTTTTAAAGAAATTAAACATTTTTTAAAATATGATTTCTAATTTTCTAAGCCTAAAAATAAGTCATGTTTGACAATATGGGGAAGGGGAACATAGAGCAAAAAGTAAAAAATCTTGCTATTATATATTGATCAAAATTGTGGTCAAGATTGAAGATATACTCAAAATAAAAATTGATTAATCAAAGGATCAAAGCATTCATTATCTTCAAAAAAATACGCAAGGATATGTAATGCCTACTGTCTCAGGACTGTTAAGGCCCAAAATAAGGTTGTAAGTGGGCTTAAGCTCAACTTGCTAATGAGGTTATCAATTGAGCTTAATTGAGAGCTTGAGCCTGCACTTGAGCTTATATATTACACGAGCTCGATCTAGTTCGGCTTATAAGCTTATTGAGTCATTTTAAAAATTAATTGAAATTAATATTATATAATATATTTTAACTTTTTAAAATTAATTCTATATTAAAAATAAAAATTCTAAAAAATTGAAAATTTTAATTTTAAACTAATTAATATAGCTCAACAATCGAGTAAAACTTGAGCTTTGAAAATTAGATCGTGCAATCAAGCCAAGCTCGAGACTAGCTTTTCTAACGACCAAGGTGCGAGCTTAATAAACGAGCTCAAGTCGGGCTGAAGCTCGAACTAAATAAGAGTTAAACTATCTTAGCTCGATTAGACAGATATCCTGCTCGACTCGTTTACACCCCTATCCCAATATGCAATTGGAACCAAATTATTTCCTCGCCTTTAATCACACCATTTATCATAGAGATCTCTGAGGAGCCACTGCCATAGAAGCACAAAGTTCATCAATTAGAACTAACCCGCCGGATGGCACTTCATATAGTATCAAACACCATTAAAACAATGTCACCTCCTAATAACTTCACGAATGTCATACTTTGTTGCAAGCTTCTCATACAAAGAGTTGGACAAGAAGCCTTTTAGGCTTCAGCTTTCTAGTATAAAAAATTTAAATTTTTATACTAAAAAGTTGCTTTAAGAAGCATCAAGAAAGCCGTCCCAAACGAAGCCTTATAGTTGCTCCAAGTCTACGCCCAACGCACTTTCACCGACCAAAGGCTTAGCTTTCGCGAAAACCAGATGCAAGAACCATCATAACAACCCATATAAGGGTCCCAACCTTCTTATCACTTCAACCAACTTGGCCATTAGGAATCACTGACTACCTTCAAGCATTCTTAGTTGCAGTTATGGCAACCAAGGCCAATAATTAATTCCTCAGGTACCCAAAAGAAATATAAATGAACAAGATGTCACAATCATAACCGTCATAAGCATTGGAAGAAAAATTATCATAATCTCAAGACATTACTGGAGCACCTCTTAGAGGGACACCCAATGGCTGGTCATGCCAGGCACTAAACAATGAGTATGTCTCCATTCTACATTTCAATAATAAAAAATCATTTTCTTCTTACTGAACCTAATAACAGAAGCTCTTACTTTCTTTATTGCAGAAAGAAAATGCATTCAAGGGGCTCTTTCAAAAGGGGAAGTGTCATTATAGCAAATATCCCAGACAGTTTCAATGGCATCCATGGCAGCAGCTTCAGAGCAGTATGGGTTCTTTTTAACCGACTTGAGAGCTCTCCTTTTTACACATTCCTTCAGATGGCCAAACATTCAAATCAATCTTAGAAAATCTAATGCAATTAGAAATGCTAATTAGAAAAAAGCAAATTGTATTGTGATCTAAAGGGAGGAGGAGAAGTTAGCAGGCAAGGGAGTTTTTATAAAATTTCATTGGAGAATAAAATGGATTCAAGATCATTTATAGTATGCGCTGTAAGTCTGAGAACATAGAAAGAGCTTACTTGTTCATGTCCTCGCATTTTCATGAACCCTCTTAGCAATTCACGTTTATAATGGCAATCTCCACTTAGATGGTTAGCTCTGATCTATCAAGAATATTGTTTAGGCAGTTCATAATAGCAGAGCTTTGAGGATTGGCAAGATAAGAACGCATATGCCAACACAGAATGCTTGCATGATTTGCATATAAAATTGAAGTTCAAGGATGCAATTATTTTGATAATTATTATGAAATATCAAGAAGTTTTGGATTACCTCAGTGCAAGCATGATGAGCGCAATTTTTCCAATCCATGTTCTTTGCACGACAGTCATCATAGGCATGAATAAGTTCATGTATGAGAACTTGGCTAATCTCATCTTGGTAAGACATGTGATTACAGCAAACTATGATCTGAAATGATAAGAATAAAGAGTAAGCTACCAATTAATAAAACCATCACAAGTGTTACATGAAACATCATCATTACAGATATATTGCAGTAATTCCATCCTAGCAATGTATTAAACTCAAAACAAAAGTCAATTAGACTAAAGAATTGCACCTCTCTGGACAAAAATTAAGCAACTTACAATAATTCATGGAAATGCTTTCACGAAAGTGGCCATGATTTCCCCAAACAAGATGGCATATTATAGTTAGATGTTCAGCTGTGCTCCTTTAACTTCTATGAAGAAACAGAGCTAAGCTACCGTATTTCAAACTCACATTTTTAATGGGATGAGAATTCCAATTTTCTTACATAATGCACTCAAGTAATTTTATCATTGTGATAGAAAGCGCTAGCAGAAATTTAGGAAAAGCCTTGACTGAAATCTGATTTCAGAAAATCAAAGACAATAAAATCAGGAATAGAGTGGAAACCGATGTTAAGTTCCAAATCCCATCCTCGACACTAACAGCGAGTCGGCGGACCTCCCTACGCGCTCATGTAGCATGGGGGGATGGAAATCGATGTGACGCTTGCGACGAGATGGGTAATCCCCAGAGCGCTCTTGTAGTATGAGTGGGACAAAAATAAGTACCCATATGCGGGGAAACGATTGTATTCTCTTTTCAACAGGTGGTCAGAAACCCGTAAGTGCTTATGTACCGTAGTGGGTATTGAAGAAAATGCCGCCACGGTGTCACCCGACATCTACCTGAAACACTTATGTAGCGTGGAGGGGAAGGCTGCCTCTTGGTTTTTTCCCCTAAATGGGGGAGACACCGGGAGGCTGCCGAAATCTGGACTGAAGATATAAGGAATTGGGACTTGAACTTGCAAAAATTGATTACAAAGGACATGCTTTAGAACTCAAGTGACTAATTGAAATTTGAATCTAATTGAAATGAGAACTTGACTTGAATAAATATAAAAAACTTGAAAATAAACTCTATGCAAACTCAAACAAATTATAATGAACTTGATTTGAATCAAATGACAATGACTAGAGCATACGAGGGACCTGGACCGAATTGAATGCAAAGAACTTGAACTTACAAATTCGGATCAAACAAGGTGAACTTAAACTTGAATATAATAACAAGAACTTGAACTTGAACAAAACTTGGACATTTGAACTCAAGCAAAGATTTTAGTTGGACCACAGAGAACTTGAACTCAACAAAATCAAAAGGAGTTTTGACTATGGACTCGAACAAAAATGAACCTAAGGGAGCATGTCACCTAACACTAAACAGTGAACTGGATCTCAAAATGATAGGTGTACAATTACGTTGAAACTGCAAATGCTAGAGGGTCTTAATCACACAAATGAGTGTCAAAGAACAACATAAAGAGCTTCAAACGAACGTTAAAGACCATAAGACTGGACAAAATACAAGCATTAATGAATAAAATTATCATGTAGACTATGAACTATTCTCAAAAGCATGAACAAAGAATTTGTGGTGGAACGATTTGTCCAATGCTACAACAAAGAATCTTCAACTTACACATAAGCATCAAGAAGCCTGTAATTGCCAACATGATTCACTTGTAGATGACAGAACTAAAGAGAATGAATGATTTGGTCACAAGGAAGCATGTGGAGCCCTTGAAATTTCATAAGTAACCTACAGATGATGATGACTGGTGTGTAGCATCCATATCAGTTACGCAAGCATGATCACCTATGAGATTAGGAGTTGATGACAGAAATTTTATAGTGTATGTGATGCCTTAAGCAATAATGGGGAGATATGCAAATGAATAAAGCAACCTACCGATCAACGTGTATGAAGAGGTTGGTGCAAATGTGAACTCCTATGAATTACCGTAGGAGACCTATCACATACACAAAGTGCCATCTATGAAAAGATACAAAAGTTCATCATCAAATGTAAACCCCTACGAGCTACTGTAGGAGACCCATTATACAACCAATATGTTGTCCACAAACAAAATATAAAGTGACTACGTCAAATGTGAATGCCTGTGAGTAGCACTAGAAGATCTCATGCAGCATAACTTACCCATACGTAAGAACATAAAGCTTACGATGCATACAACGGACCTATCCAAAAGCAATAATGGAGAACGTATCACCAACATGGTGGATCCTCTATAGGCATGAGGTAGAATATTGTGGCAAGCATAGATGCCCATTAACAACGATATAATGATATAACTATGGGTGATGATCAGTAGCATGTAGTAGATATTGCAACCCCCTACGATCAACTACCATTCAAATGGTCAGCAAATACGTCGATCCATTGCAAGCAAAGGAAGATGACATGCAGTAAATACAAATACCTACAAACTGACGTAAGGGACTTATCATGCCCACTGGAGCTAATGATCAATATTTAACAAATGTGTTGTCAAAGATTAGTGCAGAGTTTTGTGACCTAAACTCACAATTACAGATGGAAAATATACCTACTATTCCAGTCATCTCAAAGACTGCAACAATTATTTTAGGAATGGGTACCTCCTACATCTATCTTAGATGGTTCGAAGTATCTTCGATTGCCGCGATTGTTAGTTTAAGACACTGGCCATCAACTTCAAGGTACAAGGCATCAGGTGTTGTCTACAAATTTCTATATGAGTTCTGAGAAGAGAAAGCCAAATCAAATCAGTATCTTCAAAGATTCGGTGAGCGAGTCCCAGTTCAACCGAGTACTAGAATTGGGATGGATAAGATTATTGAGGCTTGCTAGTTCCTTGATGGACAAGTGGTCCTATAAGCTTACACTGATAATAACACATAACTCAAAGGTGGCGGATACACAATGTACACCAGTTCCTACAGACCATTGTGGGAAACCCGTTGTGCATTTAACATATCACCTATGGATGAATACTGAAGAACTACATCAAATACGAGCTTCTACAGGATGTTGTAGAACTGTTAAATGTCCAAAATACCCCTGCACATACACCGTAATATGTATACACATAGGTACACATAAGGGCAAGTGCAATCACAAAACCCGTATGGGCCCTGACGAGCGTGTTATTGGTATGCACGTGACGTCTAGAGATACTGCGCAAGTCCAAAAATGAATGTAATTCGAGCCCGATCCTCCTATATGAATAGATAGGAATCGACGTGGCTCGAATTATCAAACAGATATACGGTCAGGGTATCGACCGGAATATCTATTTTATACGTTCGTATAATGCCTTCAACAAAGAAAATTCATTCGCAAACACATAAAGCCTATGAAACCCGATCCTCTGTTGACATTCTGACAGAGTTGACAAGGTTTAGTCAAAGAATGGCCCCATACACCCCAATGATGGCCTCGTTGAATGCAAATCTCAATCGGACGATTTTGCCGCCAAATAGCACCAGAGGATAAAGTAGTGGTACATGTCCTATGACCGACGATTTTGCCGCCAAATAGCACCAGAGGATAAACGGTTTTGACTCGGGGTCCTCTGAACCGAGTGATTTTGCAACCAAATGGCACCACGAGATAGCGATTTTGGTCAGAGTCAATACGTTCCTTAGTATCATCAAATCTTTGAGATATAAATTAATAGGATATGATCAATAGGATACAAAGCCTTATGTTAGCTAAGGTGGATTTAAATTTGTCCCCATAGACAAACATCCACCCTAGGTCTACAAGGTACTATTGGACAAAGTAACCCATGGTTGCCGACAAGTATCATTCTGTCGGGTTTGGTTGACTACCTCCTATGACTAAGTAAACCAGGGACCATGATGGCCCGAGACGACAGAATCATAGGATCTTGATCAGGTCCATCATCTACTCCCCCATCATTCGCTTTAAGTGCAAGATGATGAAATTTTAAATTTTAAATATCAAATCTTTAAATTCTCAACCATTTCCAAACATCCAAGCCCATGCTGCTACTATACGCCTGATACTACGTATCTATAAATACAATGTATATGATTTATGACTAGTCTTAATCAAAAGTTCTCTCTCGTGATCGGGATATGCAATTAACTATAGGGGCTTGCACCTATAGGAAAGCAGAAATCAGATCAAAAAGTCCTCGCAAAATGAGGGCGAAATCTCTGGGTAGTGTCATATTTACAAACTCATCTGCCTTCCAAAATTTACCAAAGAACCTAATTCCGTTAAAACTCCCCCCGAAGAAAAGCAAGCGAGCGGAGGCCGGGGCCGAATTTTCAGAGCCCACCGCCTCAATCTTCCCTCTTCAATTAGGAAACATTTCCAATGGCTAATAATATTAAATCTCATATTAACACATCACTCTCTCTCTCACCCTCCTCACACACCCAAACATAGATATACATATTTATTTATGATAATAGTGATTTTCTTCACATATCTTCCAACAGTCGTTATAAAGTTTGAACGACTAGGATTTAAAGTAGCTAAGAAAATTTTAACAATTTATAAACTTTTGGTAACTTTAATTTTATTGTATAATTACAACTTACAAGTGAAAAATATACGGGTATTCAATATCATTAGAAGTCCACTGGAATTCACCAATATAAATAATACAAAAAAATCATTGATACTTTAGCTTTCTAACATTTTTTCGGCGGAAGATTATCAATAAACTACTCACCATCAGCAGTTTTTTCCTAAAAAATAAAAAATAAAAATCTGCCAACAACAATAAATATCCCAATCGAATGCCTTCTGCTCATTCCCCTATAAGTTTCACGATTCTGGGGAACACTAAAAACCAACATTTGGTGCTTTAAAAAGAAAGATTGTCTACAAGTATGGCAAACATTCTTTCTTTATTGCCTTGAAAAATGATCCATTTTCCTCTAGTGGCCATAGACTCTTTTTTATTCCAAGAGTAAAGTCCCTATTACATTGATGATTGATGGTGGTTGTATCCATTAGTATCTGAAAACTACAGGTATTCACCAATCATGCTTACCTCATAAATATCTACCTTAATGTACTTGGCCTATTTGAACTGAAGATATATACCTTCATTTTGTGGACAATAACCCCAATAAGCATATTGATTGATGTTCTCTCTTTGAAAGTCCAAAAGCTTTCCATCATGTTCAAAGAATAGGATAATTCCTATCCTAATACCACTAGATGCAATAGAAGTGAGAAGAGAAAAGTCATACTCGGGCAAGGACCATTACACCAAGAATAAGAGAAGACAGAGGAAGCAGCAGGAATAGATTTGTAACTAAATATTCATGCCTCAGTGGGCTACACAACAACTTTTATGATGGAAAATGCTTAGAGATGAAAGAAAACTAACTTTAAATTCAATCCTATGAAAATTTACACATATTATATGTGCTTAGTCCGCAGATGTTAGAAAAACACAATTAGCAGTAACATACTATGTGTGTGTAAGTTGCATATGCAATATATGAACAATTAGCACATGACACTCAAATTTGAAGCGTGTAAGTCGATAATCATGCTCTCCAATCCATGACAATTAAATCACAAACTGTCATGTGGTTGTTCAAGGTTCCAACCTGTTCATAATTTCCAACTAAATGAAATAGCAAATCAAAACCAAATTAAGGTTGAAGATCGTTCGTATTAGTTTTTAACCTTATCGGAGGAGCTTAACTAGAAAAAAGATTGGTTTGAAATATTTGTGATGCGAACATCGGCATGAAAATTTGGCGCATCTATCACAGGACGCGTCGTAAATCGACGGCTCTGATTTAAGTTGTCATTTATGAATTATTTTCTGCATCTTAGTTTCTATTTTATGTTATTTCCTGTTTTACCCCTAGGTTAATTTATTTGAGTGTTGTAGCCAGAGGGGCAATTTTGTAATTTTTTATTTTCTCATGTTGTGGCCTATATATATGACCTTTAGCTATTGTAATAGGATGGTTAAGGAATATGAAAATTTTGTGTTTTTCCACACTTGTGTTCTTCTTGAGAGAGGACGAGAGTAAGATTCCTATGAGAGGAATCGAAGTTTTCACCAGCCGCAGGATGGGTCCGGGCTCGTGACTTGAAGTCCCTTGGAGAAGGGCAAAGCATCACCCGTCAGCCTTCGGAAGAGTCCAAGGCTCGCGGTTCTAGCTTTTCTTTTTATCTTGTGTTTCTCTTTATTTTCCTAGCCGCCACCTTTTTTTTTTTTATTCCCTCTTCCCCTCCTCCAACCGTCGGCCAATCCACCACCACCCCCTAGCCGACCACCCCATCTCCTCCTTCCACCGCCACCGCCCCCTTCCTCCTTCCCATTGAACCGCCAATTTTAACAACCCCTCCATCACCCCAACCGAGAACCCCCCACCTTTGCTTCAATTATTAATTGCCTTTCCTAAATTGGAGGGATTAAGTTAATGAAGGATTTGAATTCGAAATTCAAATTTGAATTCAAATTTATTTATTGCTTAATTCATTCTTAATAATTAGGCATTTAATGATGTCATTAATTCTGAAATAAAATCTCAGAATTTTGAATTCAAAAATCCCTCCAGCCTCCCTTAATCCTTCCCTTGTAATCAATTAGGGAAGAGCTCTTCATTAATGCAAATTTGAATTCCAAAATTTGAATTCGAATTAGCATTAATCACACCATTAATCTCTCCCACCATTTAAGCCAATCGTCATTAATTCTCAAATCTGAATTTAAATTCATATTTAAGACATTAATTCCCTCAATCAACTCCAATCACCCCTAATAACCGCTGGCCCCCATCTCTCCCTTTCCATTTAATGTGAAATTTAAATTTCAAATTACCCCACCCCCCCCCCCCCCCCTCCTCTTGTATCACATCAGTTTTTGAATATGAAAATCTGAAAAAAAAACTGTCCATTACAGCCGGCTCCCTCCCCAAATTAATTGCTTTTCCCATTACTGCTGCCGCTCCCCCCTCTCCCTTGGGCTTTATAATAGGAAACCTCTTCTACAACCAAGTCAACCCCTTGGAAATTTTTTCAAAAAGAAAATCTGAGATTTTCTTGTCCTTGGCCGAAAATTTCAAGGCCCCACTGCAATTAATGATTTCCCAAATCCGGTTTCTGTTATGTTTGGAATTAATACCGTGAGATTCAAAGCTCCAACCTTTAATTAGTTCCTAATTACCATCCCTGTTTAAGGAAGACATTTGCAATTTACCTTAATCTCAGCCTAGCCGAGATTTCTTTTCTCCCCTTGGCTCTAATTTATTTCCTAAATCTAGATAGTGGATTTAGGAAATAAGAGCCCAATCCTTCTCAATCCTGCATTTCAGATTCCCGTATAGAATTATTCAGCTTTTGTGGAAGGAAATTGGAGTTATTTTTTTCTCCCTAGCAGAAATTTGAATTTCTCTCAGGATTGAAATTCTCCTCAGATTTATTGAGAAAAATCTGAAATGTTTCTGACTTCCTGAGAGTTATTCTCAGAATTTTGAAAGCATCATCATCTGATTTCCAGATTTCGTTGATTCTCTTTGAGGAGAATTGGAATTGAACATACTGCTGGCTGAATTTCTCCTAAGATTGAATTCTTCCTACCCGTTCTACATCAGTTTGGTATCAGAGCATGGATTCGGATCGACTTGGAAGGACTCTAGATTGGGTGGCAAGTCAACTGGGCGCCATTAGTCAACATCTCAAGGAGACTCAAGCAGACTTAGCCGACTACCACCGTCAGACAATCAAACGGTTCGATGACCTAGAACGAGGTAGGACGGACCCACCGTTCTATGCAAAAACCTCTTCATCAAAAGAGAGAAAGAAGGCATTAAGAGACAAAGAGAGAGTAGAGAGAGTGGACAAATGGATGGAGACCAATGAAGCCTTCCATTTCCCACTCACTATGCAAATCAAAGAGAAACCTAAGGTGGTCAAGGAAGAACATGAAGAAGAAGATGAATTGGTTGACAAGGAGGAATGCATGACTGCAAATAATGAAGAGAGAGATTTGGTCGATTCAATTGCAACTCCTACAGAAGCAAAGGTTTCTCTTGACCAAGTTAAAACTCCTATAACGGAGACTGTGGATGAAGATCTGGAAGTGACATCCATAGAATTCAAAATTGCTCCTATTGCTATAGAAGCCATCTATGAGAGTGAACAAGTTCCTGCATGCGAACTAAAGTGCACCAATCAAGTTGACATTATGGGCAACCGGGGTTGTTTGAAAATCTTTGCAAATAATAGTCCAAAGTTGTACGAGAGCAATTGTGATGCTAACTCGACGGAGTCGAGTATTCTCCCACCTGGGGAGAATGATGCGAACATCGGCACGAAAATCTGGCGCATCTATCACAGGAGGCGTCGTAAATCGACGGCTCTGATTTAAGTTGTCATTTATGAATTATTTTCTGCATCTTAGTTTCTATTTTATGTTATTTCCTGTTTTACCCCTAGGTTAATTTATTTGAGTGTTGTAGCCAGAGGGGCAATTTTGTAATTTTTTATTTTCTCATGTTGTGGCCTATATATATGGCCTTTAGCTATTGTAATAGGATGGTTAAGGAATATGAAAATTTTGTGTTTTTCCACACTTGTGTACTTCTTGAGAGAGGACGAGAGTAAGATTCCTATGAGAGGAATCGAAGTTTTCACCAGCCGCAGGATGGGTCCGGGCTCGTGACTTGAAGTCCCTTGGAGAAGGGCAAAGCATCACCCGTCAGCCTTCGGAAGAGTCCAAGGCTCGCGGTTCTAGCTTTTATTTTTATCTTGTGTTTCTCTTTATTTTCCTAGCCACCACCTTTTTTTTTTTTTATTCCCTCTTCCCCTCCTCCAACCGTCGGCCAATCCACCACCACCCCCTAGCCGACCACCCCATCTCCTCCTTCCACCGCCACCGCCCCCTTCCTCCTTCCCATTGAACCGCCAATTTTAACAACCCCTCCATCACCCCAAGCGAGAACCCCCCACCTTTGCTCCAATTATTAATTGCCTTTCCTAAATTGGAGGGATTAAGTTAATGAAGGATTTGAATTCAAAATTCAAATTTGAATTCAAATTTATTTATTGCTTAATTCATTCTTAATAATTAGGCATTTAATGATGTCATTAATTCTGAAATAAAATCTCAGAATTTTGAATTCAAAAATCCCTCCGGCCTCCCTTAATCCTTCCCTTATAATCAATTAGGGAAGAGCTCTTCATTAATGCAAATTTGAATTCCAAAATTTGAATTCGAATTAGCATTAATCACACCATTAATCTCTCCCACCATTTAAGCCAATCGTCATTAATTCTCAAATCTGAATTTAAATTCAGATTTAAGACATTAATTCCCTCAATCAACTCCAATCACCCCTAATAACCGCTGGCCCCCATCTCTCCCTTTCCATTTAATGTGAAATTTAAATTTCAAATTACCCCCCCCCCCTCCTCTTGTTTCACATCAGTTTTTGAATATGAAAATCTGAAAAAAAAACTGTCCATTACAGCCGGCTCCCTCCCCAAATTAATTGCTTTTCCCATTACTGCTGCCGCTCCCCCCTCTCCCTTGGGCTTTAGAATAGGAAACCTCTTCTACAACCAAGTCAGCCCCTTGGAAATTTTTTCAAAAAGAAAATCTGAGATTTTCTTGTCCTTGGCCGAAAATTTCAAGGCCCCACTGCAATTAATGCTTTCCCAAATCCGGTTTCTGTTATGTTTGGAATTAATACCGTGAGATTCAAAGCTCCAACCTTTAATTAGTTCCTAATTACCATCCCTGTTTAAGGAAGACATTTGCAATTTACCTTAATCTCAGCCTAGCCGAGATTTCTTTTCTCCCCTTGGCTCTAATTTATTTCCTAAATCTAGATAGTGGATTTAGGAAATAAGAGCCCAATCCTTCTCAATCCTGCATTTCAGATTCCCGTATAGAATTATTCAGCTTTTGTAGAAGGAAATTGGAGTTATTTTTTTCTCCCTAGCAGAAATTTGAATTTCTCTCAGGATTGAAATTCTCCTCAGATTTATTGAGAAAAATCTGAAATGTTTCTGACTTCCTGAGAGTTATTCTCAGAATTTTGAAAGCATCATCATCTGATTTCCAGATTTCGTTGATTCTCTTTGAGGAGAATTGGAATTGAACATACTGCTGGCTGAATTTCTCCTAAGATTGAATTCTTCCTACCCGTTCTACATCAATTTGATTTACATTAATAAAGCTTAGAAGTCTGATATTTTCTTATAAGTTATAAATTTAAGACCAACTCTTCATTTTTGGTAACAACAAAACAATAAATGTGTATATCACATATTGAATTGACTTCCTCAAGCTCAAAATGAAAACTAAACCTTTTTATTATTCGGTAAAAAACCAAACTGAAACCAAATGAACCCATTCGGTTTTTCAATCTATTTTTGATGTAGCACAAGAAGTAATGAAGGGACAAATCACAAGATTCAAGTTCTAGTTGATAACTAGGACTTGAAAATCAATGTTGTAATTTTTATTTCTGTAATAATTTGCCTTGGTAGCCAAATTCCATAGTTAACTGATTTTCTTAGTGGCTTTCACCTACATTGCTTCTTTGGGGTTAAGCAAGTGAATTATCCTATTTATCTTCCTTATTCTTACTAAATAAACATTCCCCTCCATTCACTTCATCATCCATTACATCCTTCCTCAATCATCTTCACCACCATCCATTGAGGCAAGACTAGGAGTGCTTGGATTTGCTTACAAATTCCATTATCATAAACTTAAAAGCTCTCGGTTTTGGGGCTTGCATCCACAATCCAACCACACACCATCATCATTATCATTCTCCTTCAAACTACTACAATACTATAATTATCCCCATCCACTTCCAACCTCTATTGTAAGCAAAACAATCCCTTATGATTCAAGCAATCTTTTTGCATAGTTCCAACATACATAAGATATATATATATATATAACTAAGAATGTGTCATGATCTCAGGAATGGAATTCCAGTAACTAGAATTCCATTACTGAGATCATGACACATTCCTAGTTGTACCCATAAGAAAGGCTGCACACTTGATTTAACTCCACGGGTTTAAACAGAAAAGTGTTTGACTAGGAAATCAAAACCCCACGGGTGGAGACATGTATAATAAAATAACGAATTTAAAACAATAAGCCCTCGTGTACTCACCAAGATGACCTAGTAGGAATGCCAAGTAGGTCGAGAAGTGCAAAGTTGGTAGCTTTGCACAACCCAAAGCCCTTGTTAAAACATGCTATAGTACAAGAAGACTAAATGAGCGAAATTCATTACCCCATTACCAGTGGAATAGCCTCCGGCGATTCCCTTTCTCTTGCAATTGGCCGCCAAGATTAGCTTCACCCACACCGGGCATCCCGCCTGCTCCATGTGCTTCCGCAAAAACCTTACAGTTGGATCTGGAAGAAATCATGCAAATAAGAAAGCAGATCAAAATCAAAGACAAAGCAAGCTTGATCATGATAACATGGCAAAGAGAGAAAATATGAAAGCAGAAGCAATACTAACGCTTGAGGCTTTTCACTATCCGCTTCGTACACTCTTCCTGTGACATTCCGACGGCAGAATTTTCCGACTCGAATGTCGTACTCGTTTGAGCAGAATTGCCGTCGTCCATGGTTCTTCAAACTCCCTCTCGGCGGCTGGGAACAAATAGCTCCGCCTTTTGTTCACGGTCCTTCAAAATGGAATTACATATATGCATCAAAAGCCTTATCTATATTTAATTATTTATATTACTAATAAAAAAGGCATATGTGATTTCTCCCACATTTAATCTTAATACTACCAATAGCTTAAATTCTAATCATATATCTCACTTCTTTTTTATTCATCTTCCTCTTAAGATATACATAAATGGAAATCTTCACACCCCTTCTTATTCATATTTATCAAGAGTTATTTCGTATATTTCGCTCTCGATGATTCTTCATGTTGCATATCTGTGAAAGCGCCTGCTCATTACTTGTCACCGACCTACCATCCTTGTTAAAATTGTACAAAGAATTTGCTTCACTAAAAGTGACAAGTTGTGATTACTCTTGTTGTTATCATATTTTATTTTTTGTATTATTTTTTATGCAATCATTTTAGACAACATCTATAATTTTTCTCTTAGTTTTCTATTAATAAATAATCGGATTGATATTAATTTGATTAGTCCTTAATTTTTTATTTGATTGTTAGTTTTTAGTTATTTATTTATAAATATATAGAATAGGTAAGATAAATACACCTAAAAATCATATTCTAATAGAGAATTACTTGTTGAGAGCTTAAAAGAGATGGTCAAGTGTTCTACTAGAACAATATCATCATCTTATATCTTATCAAAAGAAAATAATCAATAGAAAGAATTTTGACTAATAGAGCAATTAAAGAATTTTGAAGGGCTGATAGAGGTTTCTTTACAAGAATAATGTATGTTGAAATTCTTGAGGAAGAAAGCTCTTCTTGGATGAGAGGGAGGGAAGGGGAAGAGAGGGAGAGAGAGCTCCATAGGGAATTTCCTTTATTCCTCTTCAATTGGCCTTCCAATCACTATTACAACCTCTTCTATTTATAGAAGAATGAAACTACAAAGACAACATGATCATAAGGAGCAGCTAACCTAAAATCAGACCAAAACCTAACAATCTTCACATTGGTCCATATTTTACAATCAAAGAAAAGACTTCCTTGCCGGATGCCTTTACTTGCAATAGCAATAGCACCTGGCTCTCCTTTCCACTGGTCACCTCATGGCAGCCGCACTTAGCACAACCTTGTGGCAGATCTTCATGCTTTTGTTCCTCGACCAAGAGCCATTGTTCCACCTACTTCCATCAAGAAAAGTCTTCATGTGACGACATGCTTCTCCTCTACCTTCTTGCTTGAACTAACATCTGTTATGATCCGATTGGCTCCATGCGTTAACTCCATGAGCAAACCATTGAGCCGAGCCCAATCCCTCTCGCACCCAACCTCCATTGTGCCTTCCAATCCATGATCCAGCTTGTGTCCCGCATGTTCCAAACCACACACGGCTATGCTCGTCGTTGTTCCTCTCGTGATTAGCACCCTTGTGCCTTATGCAACTTCATGCTGGCACATCTTCTCTTGCGCGTCATGCCCATGCTCTAGCACCAAGTACCCTCCGGCTCACCCGACTTCCCTGAGCACCTGCACGTGCTCCGACATGCAACTTTGCATGAGCCACCAGTCCTATCCCGAACCAGACGCTCAATTTTGATGCTAGATCAGCGTCCATAAGGAACCAACTCTTCCGAGTCCAATCTCACGTCTTACCTGCGTGAAAAAAACCTCCAACCCCTGTCCCTACCTCCAAATTCCACAGCCCAGCCTCCAATCTTCGGCCTGATACTGATTTGTGTTATGAATCCGGTACGAAATTGTGCATTTGGCCAGCTACTACGCCCATTCTCACAACCTGACCCGCTAACACAATCTCTGGCCATGCGTATTCTTGTGTGCACCACACGCCCTCCCGCATCACAAATCGCACTCATCGGCATAGCACCTCACACACTTCAGCTATGCTCCTTGCGTGCCTCCGCCCGTGTGCAAGATCTGCGTCTGCTCGAGGTCACGTGCGGCCTGCTTATTATGCCTGTTTCGAGCTGTTTGTTTGAAAAGTTTTTTTAAAGGTTAATTATCTTTGGGAGAGTTTAACTTCTGGAATTTTAATTTTGAAATTGAATGCATCATTATGAACGGTATATCTTCTCAGAAGGCGAACATGCCATTTCCTAATGGGTTCAATTTATAGGATAAAAAATTCATCCTGATTATCGTAGTTAAATTCAAGTAAGAACTACATATTACCTCGGAGGGTCAAATGATTGTTCAATCTGGTATTTAACTGCAATTATTTAGATAAATTAACATTAATTTCATAATCAAAGTTACAATAATAATTGATATATCCTTTTAAGGGAAGAAAATATCAATCATTATTGATCGTTTGAAAATGAAGATAATGACATGTGATGATTGAGGATATTATGCATGTTGCATTAAGATCGTCTATACCATCAAATGTAGTAATGACCATTATTGTTGGGATTTCACATTTCTTGAAGTTCATATGCATAAATGTCATAAATCCAATTGAACTTAACAAGAAACAAAGGGAAATTGCATTGACTTTATGCAATAAGAAGAAGTATTTTCTCCCATTATTCTTCACTATCATGGTCTACTTGCTCACCCATTTGGTTAATGAAGTGAAACTTGGAGGGCTTGTACAATATAAATGGATGCACCCTTTTGAGAGATAATATTTCTTTCTCATTGCTTAAATGTGTTATTACTTTCTGAGGTATATTCATGTACATTTTCATAATTTAAAGATTTGTCTTAGTATTATAGGATTTTGTTGGCAATAAGTCATAACCATAAGGGTCAATTGCTAAGTAATACATCGTTGAAGAGAGAATTTCATTTTGTTCAAAATATTTGGATGGTGCGCGGACTTTGTCCAAGTCTATATATACTAAAATTTCATCTTAGGATGATAGTGTTTCCTAAAAGTTCTTAAATGCTGGTAAACCTTTGGGTCAAGTGTCTATATGTGTATTAAATGGCCTATTATTAATGCAGGTCATAGATATGTGCCCAGATATTGTGATAATTTAGCAAATTATATTGGTCTTTACAAGGCTGAGAGACAAAAAAGAGCCAACAACTTTCCTATGACACCATTAGCTCTTGATAATCTTGTTAGCAAAAAATTTTCATGATTGATTCAAATGAATAGTAAGCAATCAAAACCTCTCATTACTTAGTCAAGTTCGATGCATAATATTATGCCCAAAAAATTCATATGCTTAATTTGACTAATAATTTTCGTGTAGATTACATGTATAGATGATTCAGTAGTTTCAAAAGAAATTCGAGCCCTCGCGATTGGTCCTAAGCTAATCACACAAAGATTTAAAGGATTTTTTGTTAATGGGTATTAATTTCATACTAAAGCTCATGATAAGAACATGAAAACACAAAATCATGACATTGTTAACAAAACTGAAGTTAGAAACTTTTATTATTATGGCTGACTGAATAATATCATTGAACTTAATTATTCTGACATATTTCGTGCGGTCTTGTTCAAGTGTGATTGGGCTAACACAACTTTAGCTAGCACCAAAGTAGATTATTATAAAAATACATTGGTTGACATTTCATGCTTAATACACATAGGTGATAGATGGGTAGAAGATTCATTTATTTTCTCATCACAAGTTGAGCCCATTTTTTTCATTGAAGATCCAAAAATTAAAACTGGGACTTTGTCTTACCGTTGTAATGCAACATATTTGTAGCTGTTAATACCGCGACCAAAACAATCACTACCATAAACTAGATCTAATACTGTGATTTAAGGAGCGATGCAGAAGCCGTTTGCAATGATAACAAATACGAAAAATGTGTAGCGATTTGTAAACTGATGCTACTAACATAGTAGGTGTTTTAATCATCGTCGTAGGATAAAAAATAAAAATGAAAGTTAATCTATTAAATAATGAGCATTAATAAATAATAAAATTATATTATATGTTAAGTAAAATCAAAGTGGAAGATCACATAAAATTCCAAAACACACATGCACAAACACATACACATAGATATATATATGTCTATACACCATTGTGCCCCTTCAGGCTCCAGCTTCAACGGCGTTGCATTAATGTGAGTCAGGCTAAGCAGTTTTTCTTTCATATTCTTCATATTTAACTTAAAGGGTTATGTCCTTTGAATGTTTTTAAGTGTCTCTTATCTATTTTGAGAAGATACAATGTGAAGTGCATAGAGACAAAAGAAAGAGTGATAATAGATATCTATACAACTCCTAATTTTCATAGTATATATATATATATATATATATATATATATATATATTATATATATATATATATATATATATATATATATATATATATATATATATTTTATTGCAGCTCTGTGATTTTTTCTAGATTTCAAAATTTTCCAAATTAAATCTTTGTATACTTTTTCACTGCTTTCTTTTACTTGTTTTTTTTTTTTGCTGTGTGATTTTACTTTCAAGTACGTCCAAACTAATTAAAATTTGCATGGAGTGTGTTTTTAGAGCATATCATGTGTGGACATTTCCCAACATGACTAAGAGTCTAGGATATGTATCAACACAAATGATCACAAACACAACGCTACAATTGATAAAATTATGTCTAATAATTAATATTAATTTGGTTAATTGTGTTGCTAATAACTAATTAAGCTTTCTAAATATTGAAATATAAAGGTAACTCAAACAATTTTAATTGGTTTGCTATATCCTCTTTTTTATAGTTATGTCATATATATTATATGTTTGTGTTCTTATTTTAATTACCCTAAACTTTTAACTTTCTTTGTTTCAATATAAAGGTCTCTGTTTTGCGTCTAACTTTGATCTTTATAAAATTAAATATTCATAGATCAAAATTTTATTAAGAAGAGTTTTATAGTCAATAAATTTACTTTTTAAATGGATGTAATATCAATCTTGATTGATTAATGGTATAATATTTATTTTAAAATAAATCTACTTATTGTAAAAATTATCCTTACAAAATTCTAATCAGAACGCTTGATTCATTTATGCTATGTGAATAGCATTCCAATTGCTATATAGTAATTCGGCTTTATTAACTTTTAGGGAATATAAATGGGCTTGGGGCCGGGCTCTAAGCCCTGACAACATTACTACTAGAGAGTTTAAAAGGAGTTAACATATGGGCTAAGCCTCCCTTTCAAGCTGTTACAATTGTTTTTTTCTTCTTTATATGGGCTTTTTGGATTGCCATAAGCTTCATTAAAATTTCATGCTTTGAAAAATTGGTGAAGTTTGCTCAAAAGAAGGCCAAATTATTACGTGTGGTCATCAGACTTTTCGGAGGTGAATCAAGATGCACTACATCACCCGGTACATAACACCGATGCATAACAAAATAATGACGTGACATATCCTGATTCGCCTCCGGAACGTGTCCGATGAATTTGGATTTGGATTACCACCAATTTCAAAAAATTGAATGCAAATTTCTAAAATCTAAATGAGACTATTATTTGATTTTCAATCTATTTTTCATTTCATAGTATCACAAACCGATTAAAATCAAAAGAGGCAATTACAAATGTAAAACTTGATTGTTTACAAAACTAATCCCTTTTTTAGGCATGCTTTTCAAATTCTCACATAAATATTGAAATTCATAACAAAACTGTAATACTTATTTTTCTTTTTCATCAAATTCTCAATGATTCCAACGTATTGTGTTAGTTTTATAAATAGATAAATTTAAATACTACATAGCTAATACATAGAGTTAGTTAAACATCAAAGACCAGAGGTTCATATTTTTCAGATCAAATCAAGCCAAGCAAAAAGATATCAATTAGATATGTGGCTATCTTGCAAGAATAATTAATAAAGAAATAGAAGGCTCGTAAGAAAATAAGCAAATCACAAGTCATAATCGAATTAAAGTGGCAATGTAGCACCCACATGGTTTGTGCTCCTTTTTCGAAGATTTGGATGGTGACGGTCAGACAAATGCACAGCAAAAGCTTATCCTTTATTGCCCATGATTTCGACTTCAACTGGGTGCTCACATGGTGGGCTCTCCAGGTTTCTTTGTTTTTTTTTCTTCTTCATTACTCGGTCTCTTCTGCTCTTTTGAGGGCAACAAAGCTCTTTCTTTCTCTTTTTTTCCTCGTGCATTTACTTTTCTTTGTGTATTAAATTGCGACTGTTGGATTCGTGCGTGCGTTTTAGTGAAAGAAAGTCCTTAAAAGCGAGTCATGCGGACAAAGAACAGCACTTTTGTTAACTAAATTTATATTGGTAAGTATCTTGCCCGAGTTGAGGCTTCAATTTGTTTAACTTTTTTTATTGTTTTTTTATTGTTTTCTACAGCAGAAATCAATAAAAAAGCAGTGCCAAAAGTTATGTCCCAAATGAAGTCATGTATGACTTTTGCTTGGATGAGAGGACTCACCTTTGGCACAAAAATATTTTTTACTTAAAAACTGTTTTATGAAGCAGTAAGAAAGCCGTTCCAAACGAAGCACTAGACTCTTCAAACCTTACTTGATTTAGGTAAGCTCATTTGAACTTCAATAAAACCCAAAGGAACCTAGTTGGTTAACCCATAATAGATTCCATAATGACCCATTTGACCCAATTAAAATTTAAGTCGACCCACTCAACTTAATTGAAACAATGAGGCTCACATAGACCCCAAAACATATAAGTCGTTCCTACTTTGGACCATTTTCTTAGCATGACGTCCTATTTCTTTTAATAAAGAAAATTGTTCATCAGATTGTATATACATAATATAAGTGTTAAACTAATTTTCAAGAATTACAGCTCATAAAACAAATTTACTTTGATGATGAAGTATGTCATGTTATTATCTGTCATGTCTTGTAGTCTCATTTTAGATATTTAAATCAAAGACATAATATTTATAATATATTGTTCTCTTCATTGTAACTAGGGGTGATAACGAGTCGAGTCGAGCTCGAGTCAGCAGTTGTTCGAGCCGAGCTCGTCTGAGAAATGCTGAGCTCGAACTCGAGTCGAGCTCAAGCTCGACTTGACAGAGTAACAAAAAGCTCGTCGAGCTCTCGAGCAGCAGTTCGAGCTCGGACTTGCCCGCGTCGTCGCCAGTTCTGCGTCGTCGCCAATGCCACTTCGTCGTCAGTTCCGCGTCATCGCTAGCTCTGCTCGTCGCCAATGTCGCGCCTTCACCAGTTCCACCTTCCGCATCGTCACCAGCTCCGCTCGTCGCTGCTTGCGTGCCGCGTCTGTCGCCAACATTTGCATTCGCCGTCGGCGTCCACGTCAGCTTCCAGCGCCAGCGTCCGCGTCTGCTTCCAAGTTACAAGTCGAGCGCCTTGCTGCCAGCTTTTGCGTCGTCAAGCTCGCGAGTCGAGCGCCTGATTTCATATTCCCGCTGCAATTTCATTTTTCTCGCTGGTGAAACAAGCAGCTCGACGAGCTGTCGTGTCGATCAACCGGCTGTTCGAGCTCGAGCTCGAAATTGTGTTCGAGCTCGACTCGCGAGCTTGATCAGCTCGGCTCATCGAGTCTGTTATCGAGTCGAGCTCGAGCCGGCTCGCGAGCCGGCTCGACTCGGTTGCACCCCTAGTTTCAATAGGCAGAAAACAAGAAGATATTGAAAATCGTTCCTACTTTGGATCATTTTCTTCACAAGAAGTCATATATCTTTTAATAAAGAAAATTGTTCAATAAAGAAAATTGTTCATTAGATCGTATATACATAATATAAGTGTCAAATTGATTATCAAGAATCACTGCTCATAAAATAAATTTACTTTGATGATGAAGTATGTCATGTTATTATCTCTCATGTCTTGTAGTCTTATTTTAGATATTTAAATCAAAGACATAATATTTACAATATCTTATTCTATTATCTGTAAAGCTTGTGATAGTTCAATAGTGATATCAATTATATCTTTTAAATGTAAGGAAAAAAATTAAAAGTTTGTAATGATTCTAATAATACAAATGTCTCATCTCTTTGTACAGAGCTTACACCATCTTTCAAAATAATTTCTAGAGCATTAATTACTGAAGAGAATATTTTGATCAACCTTACAATTGATTCACAATACAAACCCATCGTGTATTGCTTGCACGCCTTAGTGTTATTTCTTGATTTAATCTTTGCCCTGTAAAAAGTTCTTCATTCACTAATTCACTTAATATGTTCTCTCATTGTATATCTCATAAATGGTCACAACGCTTATATGAAACACCAATGATATTTATCACATTTAAAATTATAATAAATAACAAAATAATTTAAACATAGTTGTTTGTAACTGATACTAATGCTAAATAAAGATGATGTGAGAAGTAATTAATATAATGTGCTGATTTATTTTCAAGCAGAATTAGAGCCTTTAGGCTAACTCCTCTCTCATGTTGCTAGTTTTGACATAATTTTAGTCATGCATTCTTGAAATACTTAAGCTATAAGTTGAAAGGAATTGTTTAACAGTTATTTTGATATATTTGGTTATTATGTCTAGAACATGAGCAATGCCAAAAAAAGCTCAATTATCTGAACTTTATTTATTAATAAATTGTAATACAGTAGCCATTTGCTCTTTTATAGACATGTCACAAGATTCATCAACTAAAATAGAGAAAATACTATCTCTAATTTCCTCAGTTATGAAGTTGGTTATTGCGATTAATGTAGCTCTTGTGATATCTTTCTAAATGTTAGGCACTATTAATTTTTAATTTTTAGAGGCATTTTTCAGTATCACATCTTTTATATCTTTATTATGTTTAGTCATGTGGGCTCTGAAAATTCATGTCTCAGCCTCTCCGTGGCCCATTTTCTTAATTTTCGGGTCATTGAGGAGAATTTTAATGAGTATATTTTGAGCCAAATTTTTAGAAGGCATATTGAGATGTGAATAAGAGATCACCCAGATATTTCTCCCTCTTTTTGCGAGGACTTTATAATGTGAGTTCAGGTTTCCAATAAGCACAATCCTTATTTATCCCTCCAGTTAGTGAGAGAGAACTTTCGATTAAGGCTGGTCGTCAAACGAATACGTAGCATTGGGCGTATAGTAGCAGCATGTTTTGGAATTTAAAATTTTAATATTTAAAATTAAGAATTCACCAACTTGCACTTAATGCCGATGGTAGGGGGAATGATGATGAACCCGATCAAGATCCCATGGTTTCGTTATCCTGGTTCATCATGATCCCTGGTCTACTTAGTAAGAGGAGGTAGTCAACCTAACCTGGCAAAAAGTTATCGATAGTCATGGGTTGCTTCGTCTACTGGTACCTTATAGACCTGGGTTGAATATTTGTTTAAGGGGACAAATCTGAATCCACTTTAGCTAACAGAGGGCTTTGGCCTTATCAATTATATCCTACTAATTCATTTCTCAAAGATTTAAAGTCATTGGGGAACATGCAGGCTCTAATCATGCCCATAAATTTGTGGTGACACTTGGTGGCAAAACCACCATATTCAGAGGGTCTCAATCATAAATGTTTACGTGTGGTACCATTTGGAGGCAAAATCACATGTCAAAGGTCATGTGCCACACACTTACTAGTAAGAGACTATTTGAGAATAAATCCTAGTGATAATATTGACTAGACATTAGCTTTTTGTTAGCTGAAGTAATTTTCAAATTTGTCCACCTCGACAAATTATTATGGAGGGTGGATATATTGTTGCATGGTGAATGAATTGTCCCTAAAAAGAAACCTTATGTAATCAACGGAAGTATTCAGTCACTTACAATATTTAATTGTTGCATGATCTGATTTCTTCTAAAAGATAAAACTAATATGTTAACTCTATTTCATTAAGTTATCACATTTTTGTAGTGGGTTATTAAATGAAGTATTATGGCTTCCAACATAAAGGTCAAATTTGTTTGATTTTTTTTCAATTTCAAAATCCATTTTATTAAATGTATCATCATCATCATTGTCTTTGCTCGATGCTATGAAAAGATAATAAAATAGAAAATATGCATTATATGTATATGCACTTTATTCTAACCAATTGGAATATTTATCAAACAAAGTAGGGTTATAGCATTTATTTTTTGTTCCAAATTTACTTTAATTTTGGGAAAATAATGATTGCGGAGTCGTTATGACCCTCTTTGTAAGTTTGTTTTATGAACTTGATCACGAACATTAGGATTAAATGCACTAATAGGAATCCGTAATCTATGATATGTTGGAAGATTTTGTTAATAATCTAATTCCATATTGTTTGGTAAATTAGCATCTACTCAAATTCCCTTGAGGCCACACTCGTCACTCGTCACTCATTAGTCATCGAGATCACACTCGTCACTCGTCTCTTGGTATGACTTCTCTCACCAGTTGTCACTCGGTATGACTACTCTCATCACTTATAGCCACTCATCATTGGAATGATTACACTTATCACCAGGGGTAGATCCTCCTTTAGCTCAAGGGGGGCTGACCGGAAGGTCGAACCCCGCCAGAGGGCACTTCCCCCTTGGATCCTCGACACATCTACAAAGCATACAATGATCAAAGATATAGTTGAGGCGCTGCAAGGCCTTAGTCACTTTTGGTAGTTAAAAGATATCTTTAGCGACCATTTTCTTTGTCTTTATTCTTTTGGTCGCTATTGACCCATTTTCTTGTGGTGAAGGATTGAGCCAAAATTCAAGGCAAACTAATAGTTACTTATAAATTTGACTCCCTTGAAAAATAAGGCTGATACCACCCCTGCTTATCACTCGTGAAAGTTCATATATTAATTGTTTATATACATTTTTATATTTACCTAGTCACAAATTCTTTTGGGCAATACATTTTATGTAAATGAATGCGTCCTTTATATACTTTCTTTTTGCAGCCTCATAACCCTATAAATAAAAGAGTCAAATGAAAATCTCAAGAGTAGATCTATGAAGTCATTTAACAGCACTTGGATTCAATAATATAAATGTTAGAATCTCTCTTTCTCAATTTCTATCATTTTTTTTCTTCTTCTCTCAATCTGCTATTATGGTGTGAGCCTTGTAAGTCATAGAAGTAAGGTTCAGATATCAACCAGGGGAAAAATTATTAGGTGCGGAGTGTGCACCGTCTGCACAAACATAAGTACCTAGCGGTACCCAACGATATGGAGTGCCGGTACCTAGCGTAGAATAAGGCTTGTGCGGACGGTTCTCCCCGTCCGCACTCCGCACCTAATAATCTCTCCATTTGAATTCAACAACACTATTTAAGCGCTCATACTTATTTATTTGGTGTATTTAGATTTGAATTAATATATACATATATGCAATATTCATCTAATTTTTATTTATATCTAAATAATATAGTGAAATTTATATGTCTATGTTCTACTATAATGTCCCTGCAAGGAGAAATCATTCTGAGTGGTCGTCAGACTGTTCGGAGGCTAAACAGAGCGCATCGTGTCACCTGGTACACAATAGTACATAGCACCGATACACAACAAAAAAGTAACGCGGCGTACTCTAATTTACCTTCGAACGTCATCCGATGACTGCACAGAATAATTTTTCCTTTACGAGTCCAGCTTCATTTCCTTTCAAATTTTCCCCACTTCATAAAATGATTAATTAGTACTTTAACAAACTGCTATATATGCTAAAGAATTTAAGCCAATAGTAAATTATGAAACCAAATAAGGTTATATTTAGATACAAGATACGATTTATGATACATGTATCCTATTATTGAAGGCGTCGTGACTGCCTCGAAGGAGCTCTGCTCAGTAAAATATTTGTTGGTGGAACGTTCGCAATAATTATATTTTTGATATATTTTATGAGAACGTGCGGCACGTTTAGTAATTGAAATAATTAATTCAAAATATCTATCACTCTATACTGTCATATTTATACATCTAAAACTTAAAAAATTAATATTACATACATATTACTCTATATTATTTTAATATCAAATATTTATAATTTTTTTTACCGTTTTAAATGAAGTACATATCATATGAAACAATTATAATTATATTTGAATATTAATTTCTTTTTGCTTTTTTACAATTTCTATAATGAGAAGCTAATTTTTTATAAATAGTATTAATAATATGTGTTAGTTTTTAAATATTAATTGTTTAATTTTTTTTTAAAAAGAACATGTTTATAATATTCACAACAGGTTAAAAAAAGTTACTTTCCTCACTATTACTTTACATAAACGCTGTAATTGTCCAAAATCGGAGATATTATTACGTGCAGAGTCCGGACATAGCTTATGTCCGAACTCCAATGAAAGGCAGCCACGTCGCCAATATACATATTGGATACAAATTTATAAATAGTGTGTGTATTAACACATACAGTATGGACAATGACGTGACCATTTTCTATTGGAGTTCGGACGGCATCGATCGGACTCCACACATAATAACTTCTCCCAAAATAGGTCCCAATATATGGACTCTGCACATAATAACTTCTCTCATAAATAGGCCCTAAATTTAACTCAAGAATATAGTCAATTTATTTCCAACAACTTAATCAGCTGGCCTTATAAAATAAAGATAATGTGGAATGCATGTTGAACGCATAATGCTTATTACTGAATATGTTATGATTGTTGGTTAGATCTAATTACCTATATGGTGTCACTAATAATCACTAATATAAGTACAATGCTTATTATATATAATAAGATTGTCAGTCAATACTTGATTTTAGAAAAATATAATTTAGAACATCCCTACTTATGTCCATCTCAGGATGCACACATTCTTATATATTATAAAGAAAAATCTATCTATGACTATGTTTGTTGCGTGCTAGAATATACACAGTAGTAGAGTTAGAAAATATTCGTCTTAGCGTTGCACGAGTGTTCCGCACACAAACAGAAAAGAGAAATGAACACCAGGGTTTTTACGTGGAAAACCCAAAAAGGGAAAAAACCACGGGGGCTCGCCCAGTTGTAAAGTTCCACTAGTGTTTTTGCAGATTACAAATGGCTGATTCGTCCCACAAGTCGGGACAATCAGAATACTATTTGTTTCTTCCAGGAAGTCTACAAAGTTCTGCAAATTCCCGGCGTTTCCCGAAAATTCGGCAGAGTTCCGACATCTTCAGGCGGCAGGAAGAGCTCCGGCGGTGGTCGAGGAGGAGCTTCTTCCTTCTCTTCCTTCTCTTCTTCTTCTCTCTCTTTTCTTTAGTCCCCCTGGTGTAGAATGAGGGGTCTATTTATAGTTTTTCTGGAGTGGCATAGCCCGTAAATAGGCGTGAGATCAGGTGCGAATTGGGAGTGTTTTGAATAGACGGCCGATATCGAATCCTTTGATAATACACCGTTCGTTGGTCATTTGAAGGCCTTAATGATGTCGGAATTTGGCAATCTTGGGCTCGTTGGATTCGTCTCGTCGAGCTGTTCGATTCGAGTATAAGCTCGTCAAAATTGGAGACCATTTGGTAACTCAAATTGCAGTTTGAACCTTCCAACAACGCTTTGAGCCCTTGATTCGAACTCATTTGGGCTCGGATTGGGTTGATCTTGGTGTCGTTGGGTTCGTATTTTCGAGACGCTCAATTTGACTATAAGCTTGCTGAAATCGGAGTTCGGGGGCTCCCAAAATTAATTTTTGAAGTATCCAACTAGCTTTTGCCTCGAGATTCGTGCCCGATCAAGATAATTTTTAGAGTATGTATCAATGTTGTTGGAGGATATCTTTTAATGGAACAGAGACATACAGAATGCCTATAAACAAGTGTCTTATATATTTTCTATCAGAAATTAATTACTCTGTTAACAGTTTAGGTCAAAATTACAAAATTTCTTGCAAATTAATTGGAGAAACTGATGTTCAAGCACAACTATAGTTGCTACGCTATTAGTACAGTTGTGACGCAATTCATTTTGACCTGTTGGTTGAAAGCTTTGGTTACTAATAAAAAGATTTTAGATTTGAGCCTTACGTACTTGATATGTGTTTGTCTTAATTGATATAAATGTCCTAAAAAAATTACAGTTGCGGCTATGAGGATGAGTGAGAACTACCAAATAGGAAAGTGATTAATTATTCTGTGCGGATGCCGAACGTCGTCTGGAGACCAACCAAAATGTGCCACGTTACCCCTTGCTCGGTATCATTCGCTAACTGCTGACATGACTCATTCTGGTTGGTCTTCAGATGACGTTCTGCATCCGGTCTCTACACAGAATAATTTTTCATAGGAAAGGGAGGAGCGCCATGCTAGAATCTAGCTAGTGCATGCCCTGCACATTAGCATGCGTGACGAGCTACTTGTAGAGCCTCTATTGGAGAAAGACAAGCGATTGGTGAGGAGCCCCATACAACACCGTTATGTTATTATCCTCTACCCACTAGTATTTGTCACACCATTTATTACAAGTATAAGCATGCAAGCAAAGTATGGGATTTTTTTTTTCAAAATATTCTTGAGAAAAAAATAGTTTTTTAATATAGGCTTTGCTTAAAGAAAAGATTATTATGCATGGAGTCCAGATACAGAGAACAATTCGATTTTATGATTTGTGTTTGTGAATAGTAAAAATACAGTGATGAACAAACACAGTGATGAACAATAAAAATACAGTGATAAACAATAATTATGCTTTTACTGTTCACAATCACAAAACCAAACAATTATTTGTGTTCGAATTCCGCACGTAATAAATTATCTTACTTGGGATAGGTTACTTTTTGCTTTGAGTTTAATATCATAATTATAATATTTATTTGACATCTACTTTTTTGCAATTTTTTAAAAAATTATATTAAAAAATTGCTTTTAATGACTTCTTTAAAAAGTTAATTTCTCTATAATATTTTACAAAGTAGTAAGAAAGGTGTCTCAAAAAAGAAGTCTAAATATGATGATAAATAATCAATTAAAATTTATATTTTATTACTCTCAATACAATTACATTCTAAAATAATAAAATTTGATAAGATTATCTAAACTAAATTTATCCTCAAAGTATTTCTTTTTCTTTTTAGTATTTTTACAAAAAACATAAGAAAATGAGAAAGCAAAAATATTTTCTTAAATTATTATTTTTTGAACAAAAATAAAATTTGATTCTAAATCGATCCTGTGGCCTGTGAAGTAGCACAAACTCTGCCGTGGCCTTTTCATACAACTTGATCACGCGGAGGTTGCTATCAGTATTTACCAAAAGTCTAAGCCTCCTTTGGATTTCTAAGGTCCCTCACATGCTATGTTGCTTACATTAAATTCTACTTCCATTGACATTATTTTAGTTCATTTGTATAAGAAAAAGGCTAATTATAATTTATTACGAGTTTTATTTTTAAAAGTTTATATTGCATGCGTACCAAATAATATTGTTAATATATAAAAATTAATGAGAATGTTATTAAAATACAAAATATTTAATTAAAATTGGCTTGATTGGATGTGAATCTCAATGTATACTTGAATTGAGAATTTTCAAAATTAAATTTATAATCATTTGAAATCCAATTTCATCAGCTTTATAATCGAATAGAATGTGGAAATCAAAAGTTAGAAGGAGAATTAAAGAAGGTAGAAACATAAAAAAGAGATAATTCAAGAGGATTTTCTATTAGCACTCTCTCTCAAGGTTACATGGTGTAAGCCCTATCTGATTTAAAGACCATACAATATTTTCTACTTTTTTTTTCTTACTCGAAAAACTCGAGTTAAGAGCCTCAAAACCAAACATATTTTGTGCCATCACCATATCATTGAGATTGTAGTATATTAATTACAAATGTTAATTTCTTAATTATTACTTGTTTAGTGTGACTACTAAAATATATGTTATTGAGACATTGTTCTTATTACTGTAGATATTTATTATTACTATTGATATATCATCAAAAAATTATCTTGACCGGGCACGAATCTCGAGGCAAAATAAAGCTGGAAACTTCAAAAAATTAAATCCGGGACTACCTGAACTCCGATTTCAGCAAATTAATAATCAAACTGAGCGTCTTGGAAATACGAACCCAACAACACCAAATTTGACTCAATCCGAGCCTAAATGAGTCCAAATTAAGGACCCGAATCTATGTTGGAAGGTTTAAATCACAATTTGAGTTACCAAACGGTTTCCAAACATAACATGCTTATGATCGAATTGAGCGCGCGGCTCGACAAGAAGAATCCAACAAGCTCAAGATCGCCAAATTCCGACATCATTAAGACCTTCAAATGTCGGACGAATGATCCACGATTAAGGGATTCAATATCGGCCGTCCATTCAAACCACTCCCGATTCGCCCCTGATCTCTCATCTATTTACAGGCCATGCCACTTCAGAAATCTATAAATAGACCCCTCATTTCTCGCGAGGGGGACCAAGCTAAAAGCAAGAGGAAAAGAGAAGAGAAGAAGGATAGGAGGGAAGAAACTCCTCCTCGGCCATCGCCGGAATTCTGCGCGACTTCCACGGGAGGCCGGAATTCTGTCCGACTTCCATGGGACGACATAATTCTGCCCGACTTCTAAGTGACGCCGTAATTCCGCCCGACCTCCAAGTGACGCCGTAATTCCGCCCGACCTCCAAGTGACGCCGTAATTCCGCCCGACCTCCAAGTGACGCCAAAGTTTCACCTGAACTCCAAGTTACACTGGAGTTCTTCCTCAGCCTCCAACTTACGTCGGACCCGACACCGGGCCTCCGCTCGTCGCCAAATTTCTACCCGATAATGGACTTCTGCCTATTGTCGGACTTTTACCGGACATTTATTTGATGTTGGATTTCTGTCCATTATTGTACTTCTACTTGACGCTGGCTTTTTAACCTCTGTCGTCAGACAACGATCCTTCTGACTAACATCGCCCATCAACTATAATCCGTTCGGCCTCCGTCGCCCGCCGATAACGATCATTCTGACTACAGTCCTTCCGGCCTCCATCGCTAGCCGACAACGATCCTTCTAACTAACATCGCCCGCCGACTACAGTCCTTTCGGCCTCCATCGCATGCCGACAACGGTCTTTCCGACTTACGTCGCACGCCGACTACAGTCCTTCCAACCTCCATCGCCTGCCGACTACGATCTTTCTGACTAACATCACACACCGACTACAGTCCTTCAGACTAAACAAACACATCAATAGTGATGATTTTTATTCTCACAATGTAATGTACTCTATAAGATGTATATCAAGCTAAGTCCCTCCCCTAAGGAATGACCTCATTTGTAATCAACTATAATACTAGTGGATTCATTCATATTGGGCCAGGCCACATGGTTTTCCCCCCTTTTTTAGGGGTTTTCCACATAAAAATCTTTGTGTCTCAAATGGATGACGGATGACGCACCCTATCTTTTTATCTGATTGCGTGCCAGATTTTTGTACAATGCTAAGACATTAAACTTTATATTTCTCTACTGTCACGAATACTCCTGGACACAACAACTATATTATTTTACGTCTCTTACCACTTGACTATTATTGTTACTGCTAATGATAAAAACACCAATACTAGTTGATACAACTGATTAGTGTGTATAATAAGCATGGACATACTGAACACGTAATATATTGATTTAATACTGATATAAAATAACTGGATAGTATGTGTATACTCTTATATGATTTTACTATCTTGAAATGATTTTGATAGTCCTCATCGATGATTTGATTTTGTTGCTTTATATGATCTATCTACTGATTGATAGTAGTGATATAATGATTATTTTATAAATTTGACACCTATACTGATTTATTGGCTTTCATACTGTATTATTTTACCGTATATAGATTTTACTACTACATAATGTAAGTTTTATTATTTCTGCACTGATTCAATGATCATATAAATGCTATTAATGTTATAATTTGATCTCTGACATTCATATTGTTTATTTATCATGTTTTGAAGTCAGTTATAGGTTTTGGTGACATGTTGAGCTTTTTAGCCTATTATATGTGGTTAAATGATTTTAAGTCAGGGCAGATGATCAATAGTGTGAGATTGATCAAGATTCATTTTGGTTCAGGTTCATTTTTTATTTTAGTTATTTTTTTTTATATTATGGACAGAGTAATTATAACATGATTGCATATATTCTGAGTAGTGTACGATTTTTGATAATTGAATACAGATGTATATATTGATATTTTGATATATAGTTTTATTTTTTATGTTATTTATATTAATAAAAGAAATTAGATTGCTCTGATTGTTGTTTATTAAAAGATAAAAAAATAATTCTTTCAAATTAGATTCTAGAGCATCTCATGTTGAATGTGCCTGATGACCTTATACTGGTCAATGTTCTCATAATGGTTATAAGTCCCATTACAGTGATCAATTATGAGCAACATAAATTCTATTAGAATAAGATGTTGATGAGAGATGAATATTCTTATAAGTTATGGTGCTGAGTAAGTTCATTTCTTTCATTAAAAAAAAAATCTCATGAATAAGGTATTTTAGCACATTTGTTATAACATTATGAAGGACATAATAGAGTAATGTTAATTTAACTTTTTCATGACTAGCAGAGGATAATGAGTAGGTTGAATAGCATGAGAAGGATGTGTTTAATTGACAGTGTTTGAGAGATTTTAAAGAGATTATGGTGGAAGGGAAGCTATAATATGTTGGGTATTGCCATGGGTGGCATCATTTACAAACTAGTACTGATTTTGTGGAGCGAATTTCATAAAATTGTGATGTTGCTTATTGTAGTCTAGCCTCTAAGAGTTATAGGAATTGAATTTGAAGTTCTTCGATCATGTGCATATGATCCTTCAAAGTGAGGCCTAAGGGCCTTTGCCACCTCTATTTTGCTATTCTTGACTAAGGGTTTGATTCCCAACCATTGAAGAATCAATTGTAGTAGGATGCATGGGAATGTTCCTGCAGATGATGTTAAACTATTACATACTAGAAAATTTGCAGCGATAAAGTATATGTGAGTTAGATCTTAGCTTCATACAAAAAAGTCAATACATAAAGATCATAAATTTTTTTATTTGGAAAACACAAATATGAGAAAAATCACAGCACCCGATCTAGCTGTAATAATTAGCTATATAATAGGAGATACAAAGAATCCTTTTTCACAATTGAGGAAAATGGGATTATGCATAGTTGAATATAATCACCTAATTTATGTTAAAGGAGTTAAATAAATCAGTTGTCCACAAATAAATAGTGACAATCCAATGATGGGGTTATATGTTAATAGTCAAACAATAATAGGTGGTTTATAGAAATTTGACAATAGTGACAGTAATTGTTGATGGTTGTTGATGGTAATCACCGAAAATTGCTATATACTTATTTAGCTTTCTTAGTTGTTGAACCTCCCTCTCATGCAGATAATGAGACCAAATCAATAGTCTATTTGAGAGGGATTTTTTTGGTAAATTTAGTTGGTATATAAAACACTTCATTGTTTGATTCTCTCGATCGTAGATCACCTGTCAAGCTTTTTTGACTTCCTTAATGATGTCATAATCGAAAGATATTGGTATCATTGGATTCATTTTGTCGAGCAGCTCAATTTAACTAGATGTATACAATATATGAAAAACACTTGGTCTCTCAATAAATATATTTCATGTGGTTGATTGAAGCTCATTCAAAGTCAAATCACATCATTTGTGGTTACAATGAGTTCTTCTCGTCGGTATGTTCAATTCCGCCATAAGTTTGTTGAAATTAGAGTACAATTGGTCTTGAAGTTAATTCCAAAAGCTTCTAATTCAAATATTATCTTAAGAATTGTACCGATCAATCAAATTTTTTATAGATGTATCAAAAGTATTGATATATTTTTCAAATAAATTTATATTAAAAAATCCATCCACATTTATCTGCCCAGTCAAAAATATCAAGCAATTCTCATATTCACATCCTTTTAAGCAATAATAAAGTTATTCTATTTTAATTGTGAATTTATTTGAAGAGTGGAGCATTATTAGTAAGAAACTTGTGTATCGAGAGGCTTTGCATATTTCATTAAAGATAAATAATAGAGTGGGCATAACTAATCTTTTCTATCTGTAAGAAATTTGTGCCAGACAATAAATTAATAACAAGACATATATAAATAAGCCTCAAATTTAATATAGCATACTTCAGGAAACATTCCTCCCAACACATCTTTACTGCATGCCTTTATGATTAATTTCTCAAGATGACAGCAGCTTGAGGTTGGTACAACAAGAGGCACTAAATCATAGAAAAATTAAAGAGAATTTTAATTCTAATATTTCACCTTATAGGCGATTTCATACACGCATATAGTATATTTATGTAGGAATTCTGTTGATGATCAGCAGCTGCGGCCCTTCTTGCACACCAGAGCACCGGCCGAACTGGTTATGGCTCCAACCAGTGAAGAAGATCTAGCTCCCAGACTCGACGCCCTGGCATAACTAGACGAGGCTCCGGCGCCTGAGGGGGTGAAGAAGGCTCCGTTCAACATCAAATCACCCTCTGATCTCCAGTTCCAGTTCTTCCACTGGCTCGTCGGTGCGTCCTCGCGCTTCGTCACCTGTATCACTCATCAATTCAATCAAATTAACACCTTAACCAAGCAGATAATTATTTCTCATAACTAATTATCTGTTAAGAATTAATTAAAAAAAAAAAAGCGTGAACTGTGTGAAAGGGTATTTCTCCAACTTGTTTTTTGTCAGGTAAAGTGTCGGTGTCTTACACATATAGGAACCAAAAAAATCAAAATTTTATATACAAAAAGATGATAAAGGAGAATCGAACCGTAGCACAACGGTACCAAAGTTTTGGAAGCCCCACATAGGCAAATAATGAAACAACTTCAACAACTTCATTAAATTTGCAGTTGAAAGCTTTGGATTTCAATGGCCATCGATCTCCAACCGACAAACCTATCACTCCCTCTTCTTTCAAAAAAAAAATTTTTTTACACCAGTAAATATGCAATTAAAGAGACTCTCACCTCTTTGCTGAAACGGTCGTCCGGCGCCAGGAACCTATTTCCTTGGCTGTTAATCGTCGGCGCTGCGCTTCCTCCTATTGCGTACATTTCCCAGTGCGTGTAGTCGTTGTTCACTACATGAAAATATCCAAGCCTGCACCTGCTTCATCACATCAACTCTTTCCAGTTATAATAACAATCATAATCCTCCCACCAAAATTAGCTGAAGCAGAAGTACTGAGTACAGCTAAAAAGTCTTCAGTTTTTAATTGCATTGTATGAAATATCTCAATTAAACAGGGGAGATACAAACCTTGGCATCCTCTGAACCAATCCTTCCCCAAAATGGTTAAAAGCAATAGTAACCTGCATGTTCTTATCCTCCACCATCTCATCGCTATGGCCGAGCAGCATCACCTTATCATGATGAGTCATATAATTGTTCGAAATGGTGATTGCCGTCGACCCACGAATGGCGTCGACAAGCCCATCTCGGCAATTTGACAGCGAACAATGATCAACCCAAACATGGCTTCCGCCAAATATGGAGACGCCGTCGCCATCCGACAGTGTTCGCCATCCATAATGTCCAGGTGAGTCTCGCACATAAGCATTCCCCCCCTGCTTACAATCGTGTATGTTTAGGCCATGAATGATAATATGGCTTACATATTGCACGGTGATGCAGGGACCGCCGGCAATGTGGACGCTAACGCCGCGGCCGTCGAGAGTTTTATAAGAGTTCATTATGAGTTCTTCTTTGAGCTGGATAACCATATCGCGTTGGAACACGATCCAGAGGGGTTCGTTTTGAATGACGCCGTAGCGGAGAGTGCCAGGTTTGGGGTTCACCGGATCGTCGTCGCCACTATCAGTTACGATGTAAGTTTCGCCGCCTTTGCCGCCGAGGGCATTGCGGCCAAAGCCAATTGCGCAGTCAGCGAGCCGCTGACGGTTGGTTTCCCAGTTGGGGTCGCAGCGCCAGCAATCGTCAATGGGATTGCCGGTTCCGCAAGAGAGATAGCCTAGTTGCCGACGGGAGGCGTTGATTCGTCTGCAAAAGTAATTAAAATAGGTTACAAATTTATCGTCAGATTAGAGCTTTATGGAACATATACGAAATTCATTTCTAAAAAAAATAGTTTCAAAAATCAAATTTTGATTGGCAATAGAAATTTGGGAGGCTTAAAAAGAAAAGAAAATTATATTTAAAGTATAAAAATATTCTTTAAATGGAAGTGCACTATTTTTTTTCTATTGATCCATTTAAATAAGTGAACACTAATTATTTTTTTATGCAGGTTTTTTATAGTGGAACACCACTCGTTTGATATTGATATTGTGAAAAGAGGGTAAGGAGAAAAAAATATTATTTCAGAAGTTTTAGTAGATGACTTCATATACAACTTAATGATTATAAAATGGCATAGAGAGAGAGAGTATCAGAAAATTTTTGACAGATCTGTTCATTAGCCTGATAATTATCGTCAGTTGAGGTACAGCAAGAAAAGGCTAAACAAATTGGTTCTAATTCCAGTGCGATGAAATTAAAAGAGACTGGATGATAATTCTGTGAGCGTACCTATGAACTTCCTCAACAACCAGCTCGGGGTTGGGGACTGCCTCCGTAGAAGACAATGGAGAACGAGAGGTGGCAATGGCAGAAACGAGGAAGAAGGTAAGCAGGAGGAAGAAGAGTATCTTGGCTGCCATTTACTAAATCTCTGTATCTTTCTCCCTCCCTGTTAATATGCTAAAAGTGCAGAGAGGAAGAGAGAGTTCTAAGTAAGGGATGTAGAGAGATTTGGGGAAGAGGTGGAGGGAGTGTGGGTTTATATAGGCAGGATGAGGGAAGGAGATGGTGGAATTTTTTCGGTGATTTTATAATAATCTGATTTCTAGTCTTCATTTTTCGCATTGTTTGTAGAGAGAATGCATAAAAGAAATAGAACAGGGGAATTGATATATGCGGTCTTATTCTTACTCTAGTTTTTTTTATAATATTAATAAAACTGTTATAGATTCATGAATTAAAGATATGGAACAGGGGCGTGGGTGAGCCCAGCATGTTAGAATCTGACTCAAATTATAACTTACATATTTAATGAGATTGAGCTTGAGTTTGAGTTTGACAAGACATGGCTTATTGGCTCGCGAGCTATTTTGATTAAAATATTTTTTAGCTTGATTAGAATAAATATTTAAATGCTAAATCCCATTTATACCCATTTTAGGCTAATTCGATGCGCAACAATTCTCACAAACTCATCCCGTTTATATCGTTGATGTCTTGTCCAGCGATCTCACGCCTTGTTTCCTTTTGTTGGTAATTCTCTCGGAATATCGTGCTGCAACTTCTGTTGTGCAATCCACAATGGAAACAACACAAATCACATAATCAAAACAACACAAATAACATAATGATTTATGTGGTTCGTCGAAGATGCCTACGTCTATGGGGTAGGGATGATGATTTCATTATATTGGAGAATAGGAAATAAATAAGCTATCTAGCTCTCTCTTTTTCTCTTGCATATAAGACAATAACCCTGAAGCCTTATTTAAATATTTGAAACAAAGCTATAAAGTAAATTTTTATTAATGCTCAAAAATCTAATCATGCCAATTAGATCACCTAACCATGCTAATTAAATCTCTCAATTTATTCAATAATCATATCACCTAATTAATGCATAAATTAAATCTGTAATCAAATACATTTAATTAGGGAAATAATCAATCCCTAATAAATTACATAATGAGCCATCAAAGCCATCCAAATCAAGGCTAATCTAGATTTTAAAAGATTTTCAAATCAACAATCTCCATCCCATCTTTCACTTTAAAAAGTAAAAATTTGATATACCAGGCTCTAATATCAGAACAATTACACCTAGATAGTTGCCTACGTACCTCCCTTCTTAAGAAATTAAGCTGAACATAGTTCTAAACAAGTGGACAATCAGTTGTGAGCTCTAATGCTCACTAAACTCCTACAGTAAGTGAACCTACTCACTACTCCAACTAAAGACTTGTCCAATCTGCAAACCAAGTCTTTTGAGGTTCCCATCTAGGCGGATGTAACATGTGTATCGCCTCCTGCAATTTTTCATATAAGAAAGTAGTCTTCATATTGAGTTGCCCCAAAATCAAATCATATTATGCTAGAAGTGTTAGGAGAACCTAGATCGAGGGATGTTTGACCAATAGGAAGAACATCTCATCATAATCAATCCCTTCTCATTACGCAAAACCTTTTTCCAGCAACCTAGCCTTATACCGCACACCAACTCCATAATATCCTTCCTTCTTTGTAAATACCCATTTGCACCCAATGGTTGTCCTCCCTAGAAGAAGTTTCACCAACCTCCAAGTAGCGTTCTTCTGAAGAGACTCCATCTCTTCATCCGCAACCCTCTTCCAAAAATTATCATCAGAACTGTCCATTGCCACCTTATAGTGACAAGGAACTCAACCTCCATGGTTGAAAATACAAATGCAATGTGGTCCCTCAACCAAGCTAGTTCTATGAATTCTAACCCTTGGTTATATTCATCACAACATATTCTTGAGCAAGAATCTCATCCTCAATATTATATTTTACCTCTTGATCTGTAATTGAATCACTTATGCGAGTTAATAAAAGATTAAGCCCTCTTTCTCCTTGTGAATCTCACATCTCGGGTCCAAAAGGTGGCACACCTTGGTAAAACGAGATGCAATGAAAGGATATAAATGCATGTTGTATATTTACAAAGAGGAACAAGAAAATAAGTGATACAACATAATATATATGCACCAGAGTAAATAAAGGAAGTGAATTAAAATGTTAATTCATTAATAAAATGTAAATAACTAGTACATCCGAACAATAATAGTTTTGATACAAGCTAAAAGGAATGTAAATAGAGCAAAAAGTAGGAAATAAATTACCCCACCCTAAATTAGAAACAACATAAACAATCACAAAATATAAAATGTCAAAAAATAGTCTACTACTAGTAACTCTACAGCTGAAGTGATGGTATGCAAAACACACCTGTTGGACCTACTATAAAGAGATAACGTGCGAGTTTGATAAATCAAATTCAGCAAGAAACTCCTATATATCAAAGTATATACGATAACAGAATAGGGCATGCAGTATGAACAATCAAAGAGTGTAAGTAACAACCTATAGTTACCAAAACCAAGTAGCACTAACACATATCATTTTTCCTACAACAAAATTATAATATGCTAATGCTATTAATATATATGTCAAATTACTATCAATTCAAATTATTTTAATGCTCATAATTATAACCACACTAGGTATCATCATACCTCAAAATGATGTATCAATTTTTATTATTTTTAATGCATATTCAATTATGTTTCCTTATATTTATACATGTATATCTATTATCGGTTTATCATTTACCAATCACCGCAAAGTTAAACACTAACCTAAAGAAATCCAATAATTTCATATAGAGTCATCACTCTGGAAATAGGTGTTGCTTTCTCAGTAGTTTTCGTGCCATTAGTCCCAAGAGTGGTGGTGACATTCTTTCTCCTTAGCAACATTCTAAATTTTAAGCATATGAAAATAAGATAATATATAATACCAAATATATTATTAATTATTATCAAGGATAACTTAAGATAATACAATTTGTTACCGAATCCTATGGAACCAAGGATTATTGAATACGAAATATATAGGTTATAAAACCACTCTGTTACACATTGAGTCTAGAAGGCGGCACACCCCGATAATATGAGAAGCGATGAAGGGATAAAAAAACTTATTTTGTATTTATAAAGTAGAACAAGCATATACAAGTGATAAAACATAATATATATGCACCAGAGTAAACAAAGAAAGTGAATTAGAAAGTTAATTCTTTAATAAAATATAAATAACTAGCACATCCAAATAACAATTGTTATGATACAAGCAAAAAGGAATGCAAATATAGCAGAAAGTAGGAAAGAAACTACACAATCTCAATTAGAAGCAACATAAACTATTACAAAATATAAAATACTAAAAATATTCTACTGCTGATAACTCTACTCCTGAAATGATGGTCTGTCAAATACATCTTCTGGATCCGGGGCGTGACAATGGATGTAGGCACATATATGTTGAATCACTTAAATGCTTTTGTTCTTTGTCTTTGGTGGTTGATTTTTTATTTTGCTTTAATCTTATGCAAGATAACATAAATTCTTCTTTAGAGATTTACTGATTTTGATAATAGAAGTTTGCAATTATGATTGTTAGCAAGAAATCAATGTTTAGTTATTCAAATCCTATCATTATTATTTGTAACTATCAGAAATTTGCACTTATGATTGTAAGTTTTGACTATTGGCAAGTATCTCTTAGTCATATTGTGCGAGTTTTAGTGAAAAGAAACTTTCTAATTAATTGGTAATTAATTAGTTCCATCATTGATTTTTATGTTGTAAATAAAAATTAGTTAATTCTTTAATTACATAAACATAAATTTCACTAGCTACTGTGTTTTGTTGTAATTGTAGGCAAATCAAGTCTTATCTCTAAATCTTTCATTTTTTTGGCTTGTGGGTTTGTACAATTAAATTTGAAATATAAGTTTCCTATATCCAACCTAAAACCCTTAATTGAAAGTCTTAAAAGATCTTGTTGGAAAAGATCCAGAAGTCAGCTGGATTTCAACAATATAAATTTTACATTCCTTTTTCAGCAACAGGAACATACACCAATTTTTTTTATCTTAAATATATAATTATTTATAAATGCTTTAATTGTTGACTTGCAAATAAAAATGAGTATTTTCTAATTTGACCACATCTTCTTACAATCTTTTATCATAAGAATAAAAATAAGCATATTCTTTATTCTACTTTATTACAAGACACTAATTTTTATCTTAAAAATAATAATAATAATTTACTAACTGTTTTAATTTTTGACTTTCAAGGAAAAATAAGCATCAAAGCATCTTTCAAGAAAAACAGTCCCATATAATTAGCGTAAATTTAGCTTAAGTTATTTTAATCACAGATTTTCTGTCTAATAATCCTTCCCCTAAACAAAGGTTGTCCCATTCAGTTGCGTGAATTGAGAAATTTGACAAGATCACATGAGGTAGTTGAGGCCGTTAAGTCAGGCGAGGAAAGAGTTCAAAGTCCTATATTGCCAAATTTAAGGCGCCGATGGGGCTACATACCTAACAATCCCTGGCCCGGTGAATAAAAAAACGAGGATTTGTCTCACTTCTTCGTTAAAAGGGCTACAAGCGAACCAAGTGTTCGGCGAGCTATTCGTTGCTCAGTTCGATTAAAACTCATTTGTGATTATTTAACTAACTAAAAAAACAAACTTGAACAATATTTTTAATACTCGATCCTTAAATAAACAAGCTTCAACACTAATGCGTTCGGTTCATTTATGTTCATGAACAATATCATTTGAAGCTCGTGAACAAGCTCGACAGTAAGCTCAATTAGTGTTCGATTTAGAACTGTGAATAAACATGATAAATATATTCATATAAGATGAATCGTAGATCGTTTATTCATGAATGAGCTCATTTGGTAGCTCAAAAATATTAGTTATGCATTTATTCATGATCTTGCTCATTTGATTGCTTAAGAATACTCATTAGAATTGTTCATGAACCTACTTGTTTGATAGTGTAAAAAAATTCGCTAAGTATGCTCACGAACATAGCTTGTTAAGGTTTGTTTGTTTAAAGCTCGATAAATACTAAATGAATCGAATATGTACCAAACATGAACACCATTAATTTAAACGAACCAAACATGAACACAAACAATAAGGCCAGAATCAAACACAAACCGAACTTGAACAAGCTAATAATAAACTACACAAACATGAACACTCACATACTCTGTTCAGCTCGGTTCGTTTGCAGCCATATTGGTTATTCTCATGACTTCAGAATGTATGAACAAGTTGTTCTGTATAGGGCTGCAAACGAACTGAGCCGAGCCGAGTATGTGAGTGTACGTTCATGTTTTTGTTCATTTAATATCAGCTTGTTCAAGTTTGGTTCATGTTTGTTCGAGCTTTATTGTTTGTGTTCATGTTTGGTTCATTTAAATTGATGAGTATTCTTGTTCGGTTCATGTTCAGTTCATGTTCGTACGTTTAGTGCTTATCGAGCTTGTTCGCGAACATATTTAACAAATTTTTTTAACTATCAAACAAACACGTTCATGAACATATTTATGAACGAACACATTTATAATAAAAGCAATTGTCTATTTATTAATTTTATAGTCAAATATTAATTATTTTTATCTAGCTTATTCATGAGTTCAAAATTGATCACGAATCGAGCTTAATGTCGAGCTTGTTCTAGAACTTCAAATTATGTTGTTCGCGAACATAAATGAGCCGAACGCATTAGTGTTCAAGTTTGTTTATTTAAGAATCGAGTATTTAAAATATTGTTCAAGTTTGTTTGTTTGGTTAATTAAACGATCACAAACGAGCTTTAATCGAACCGAACAACGAGTAGATCGTCGAACGTTTGGTTCGCTTGCAGCCCTAGTTTTGCAGAGCCTTTTAAACTCTATCAATTGAACTTAAGGAAGGTAATCTAAGTGGCAGTTTTCACATTTTAAGAAAGGCAGTTAAGTGAGAAATTTATGAGGTATGGAACTTAGGCATTCATTGGTCTTTGTTATACCAGTAGGAGGATAGAAGGGGCATTCAGTGCTTGAATAGGGCTCACATGGCTATAGTCAGAAATGGAGTTGAAAAAAACTAACAATGGCGGCATGTAATTAATGATCAACCACTGCTGCCTAAAGAGGGCTTGGTGTGTTTATTGCTGTGCGCCTCTATGAGGGGTGATCTGCTACTTGGCAGCCACATTGGCGACAGATGCTTTGCAGAAACTTAACTGTTCATGAGAATTAAAGCTTTATCTATTGTGTCGGAGGGGATTCTCCTGTAATGCAAGCCAATGGAACATCTGAGACTAAACGTTCTCTTTAACCATTTACAGAAGTTCTTCTAAGGAAGCCAAAGGTAAGCGCATCAATGGCTTCATTGGTGATGGAAGCTTTGAGGTAACATTCAGTTGCATGGTTCAGGTGACAGCGTAGGTGGTAGAACAGTATCAGCCTCCTCAAAAACAATGGCATTGTGTGAATAGCCATATTGAACAAATTTTATTTTATATTAAAACATAAATATGGCTCCAAAAAATTTTAGAGCATGAATTTCAATATAATATTTAAATTAAAAACTTTTGAATTCAAAATTATTATAACTTTAATTTCAACAAATTTATTGTTGAGTTTAATTGTCTGCCAACGAAAATCATATTTTCATAATTCTTTATGATTAAATTTCAATCTTATGTTTTAACAATTATGATTAAAAGTAATTTTGTCATATTTTTTCAGCATAAATTGAAACTATTGCAAAATGTTTTAATTATAATTTTATAAAAAAAAATATGTTAAAATAATGATAATTAGTCACAAATATTTTCCATGGTATCATCACCAATTATTGATATGTCATAAAAAAGGGTCATCAATAAGGCACTGATTTTGATGTAAGAAAAAATATTGAATTAAATTTAGGGTTATTTAAATTCCAATTTCAGTAAACATATAATCCAAAATAAATATTTTGAAGAGACAAGTCCAATGACACAAAAAAATAATAATATATTTTGATCCAAATTTAAATAAGCCTAAATTAATCAAGCACTATAAGTGCAAATGAAGATTTTGTGATACCATTTGAATAACCAAAAGACATTTGAATTCTAGTTGCTGACAATCATATTGAGTGTTTCGAAGAGACGAATCTGATGAGCTTGAGATCACTTAATTTTGATGTCACTAAGGTGGCTAAATACAAAAAAAATGATCTATTAGGAGTCAATACGAGCCTCCTGATTGAGCGTTTTAGGATTTTGACTAAAATAATAAAAATATTACCCGAAAAAAATTAGAATTATACCATCATTTTTTCACATAAAAGAGACCTAAAATGGGAGAGTGCGTATAGATAAGTCCAAAGCCATGCCCAATGATATATCAATGTCATCAATTGTTTTCTTCTAATTGTCATCGTTAATCAACTACAATCTTTTTATTATCATTCCCAACAGTTGACACATGTCTATCATTTCGTGACCTATCTCCTAATAATTATCATTGCCTAATCATTATCGTATGACCATTATCATCGAACTGCTATTGTCCAATCATCATCATTTGAGTATCACAATCTTTATTATCCTATCATCATCTAATGACCATCCCGACCCCCTTTCACTATTTTCTCAAAACTCTTCACCACATTCATAAGCAACCAAACAAACAATGCTTTGTAATCTCATCTTCTTCAATTGAGAGGAATAACAACATCTATAATATTACATTAACCATAACAGATGTTTTAATTATTATTATTTCATGTAAAACTTTGGCCTCTTTAAGTATGTATGAAATCTTCATATAAAACTAAGATATAAAACTTTCTTCATCACTGCAAACATTGTAGCACTCAACAATCATAATTTAAATATAAAAATAAAATAAAATAATTATTTTTTTTCCTTTTAATATGACTAATAACATTGAGATCTTCTGTCATATTTTTTTTTCCTGAATACATAAATTTATTTTTGTGAGCCTCTATCTCTTTGTATCACATTGTTGGGAGATAACCATCCTTAGCCTAATTACCCTCACATCTTATCGTTGCCATTATCGGCCTTTCACTACCCCTACGGTGTCACCTCCTTCATAATTATAATGAATCCTTATAGCCATACTTGATCGAATGTATAAAAGAATTATAAATTATATGGTAAAAAACTTGTGATTGCTATTTATAAGGATAGAATTTTAAAGTAGGTATTATTAGAACTTTAATAACGCATGAAAAAAATAAATTTAAATGTAGTCAAATCCGGCCATCAAACGGACGACTTATGCACATATAGACTCAGTCGCCGAACTAACATGCGACTTATATATAAAAAAATTTACTATTATAAGTTGTCTGTTGAATGAACGACTTGCTACAATAAATTCTAAAAAAATAATTTAAAAATAAAATAGTAGAAAATATATTAAAAGAATGTATTTTAAAAAATAATTTAAAATAAAAAATTGACAAAAACAAAAAAAAAAAATAGTGCTAGTGTAAAATATAATTTTTAAATAAATTTATTTTATATATTTTTCACTTTTTTTAAATTAATTTTCAAAATTTACTATAGCAAGTCGTCTGTTTAACGGACAACTTGCAATAGTTTTTTTTTAAATAAGTCATCCATCATTTCGGTGACTTGCACATGACTCACCAAATCTGAGTCAGCATAAGTCGCCCATTTGATGGGCAACTTTACCTATTTTTAAATTAATTTTTTTTCATTACTTAATTACATTATTAATATTTTAATAATGACTAGTTTAAAAATTTTCTCTTTTTATAAATGTGATTGTTGATCATCATCACGACCATTGAGCCTCTAGAGGTGCCAAGCTGTTTTTTTCGCTTACTCCATATATATATATATATATATATATATATATATAAGCTTTAATTACAAGTTTACAACAACTAAATAATATGTACCGATCAAATTACTTTGTTCACTTAAGGCCCTTTTAAAAAGGATGCATTTTTTTATAAAATTGGTTATAAAAGTATTACGGAGAAAATAATTTTTTAAAGCTGTTGTAGAAATTAACTTTTTAACATAAAAATTTATTTAAAATAATGAAAAAGTTATAACTAAATAAAAATTATAGTTGTTGCCCGAAAAATAAAGTAAAAAGAAAATTATCATAAACAAAATCTTAATTTAATTGTGTTACAAGTAATTGCTTCAAGTGCAAAGTTAAACATTTGTTTGGAACGTCTTTAACATTTTGTACAGGCGGTTATAAAGCTATTGTTAGTAGGAAAGTATTTATTATTATTTGTTGCGGGCTAGAATATACGCGGCGGTAGAGTTTGCAAATTTACGTTTGAGCGTTATACGAATATTCAGCACACGAACAAAAAAGAAAGTGAACACCAGGATTTTTAAGTGGAAAATCCTGAAAAGGGGAAAAATCACGGGGCCTCGCCTAGTTGAAAAGTTCCACTAGTGTTGCGTAAATTACAAGAAGCTGATTCGTCCATAAGTTAGGACAATCAGATTACACAAAGCTTCTCCTGAATTAAAGCAAAGTTGTGCAAAATCCTGGCATTTCCCGAATATCCGGCAGAATTCCGACGTATCAGGCGGCTGGAAGAACTTCCGCGGTGGTCGAGGAGGAGCTGATTCTCCTCCTCTTTTCTTCTTCTCTCTCTTCTCACTTGAGTCCTCTTGTGAAGAATAAGGGCTCTATTTATAGTTTTTCTGGAGTGGCATGGCTTGTAAATAGGTGTGAGATCAGGGGCGAATAGGGAGTGGTCGAATGGACGGTTGAAGTTGAATCCTTCGATTGTGCACCGTTTGTTGGACAATTGAAGGCCTCAGTGATGTCGGAATTCATCAATCTTAAACTTGTTGGATTCGTCTCGTCGAGCCGCTAAACTCGTTAAAATCGGAGACCGTTTGGTAACTCAAATTGTGGTATGAGCTTTCCAACAACACTTCGGGCGCTTGATTTGGGCTCATTTGGACTCGGATTGAGTTGAATTTGGTGTTGTTGGGTTCGTATTTCTGAGACGCTCAGTTTGACTGTAAGCTTGCTGAAATCGGAGTTCAGGTGCTCCCGGATTTAATTTTTGAATTTTCTGGGTTGGGTTTTGCCTCGAGATTCGTGCCCGATCAAGATAATTTCATGATAACGTATCATTATTATTATTAGATATTATAATTATGTTCTTTATTGAAATAGTCGAATAATTGCTTTCTTAAATCTATTGACAAATCTAATTGTGAAAAGCAGCTTCTGACTTCACAAAATTTTGAAAAGCAGGGAAAAAATAGCAATTATACATATTCATGGTAAATGTGACTAGGATTTTATTTATTTTAGATAGTTGGTTTATTGATCAATCATTGCTTCTCATTTCCTATGTCAATTAAGACTTCGTATGAGATGACTTTCTTACTGTTTCGTAAAACAACTTTTTAGCATAAAAATTAAAATATTTGTACTAAAAAGTTGTTTTAAGAAGCAATAAGAAAGTTGTCTCAAACGAAACCTAAGACAGGTCCAAGTTGTAGGGGTGATATGTATAATTGGGTAGGAGCAAATTGATTTGAATGAACTCAAACTCTTTTATTTTGATTTAGACCTAAGAAGTAAGATTTTTCTTTTCAGTGGCTGAATCCACCAATCTTGTTGACGAGATATATATTATCTCAAACGCATAACTAATCTTTTTTATCAATAAGATTTTGTATTTACTCTGCAATGTTTTCATAAACAACCCTAAAATGCATATGCTGTGTTCATCCAAACATCACATCCCTTCTCTATATAACGACTTGGCCAGACAATAAATTAAGAACAAGACATATAAGCAAGCCATAAATTTACTAAATAATTGAGAAATAATTCCTTAATTCAACACATCGTTACCCCTATGATTAATTTCTCAAGATGACAGAAGCTTGAGATTGGCACAACATGAGGCAACGGATCATAGAAAAAATGTAAAAAAAAAAAGGAAAATAAGATGGGCTTTTTAATTCTAATTTCTAACGAGTAATTATATATTACATTATAGGCGATTTCATAGACGCATATATTTATGCCTAAAGCGATCAACTGAGACATTTAAATTAACATAAACATGTAGAAATTCAGGTAATGATTAGCAGCTCCGGCCCTTCTTGCAGATAAGAGCACCGGCCGAACTGGTTATGTCCCCAACAAGAGAGGAAGATCTAGCTCCCAAACTCGACGCCTTGGCATAGCTCGACGAGGCTCCAGCGCCCGACGGGGTGAAGAAGGCGCCATTCAACATTAAATCACCTTCTGACCTCCAGTTCCAGTTCTTCCATTGGCTTGTTGGTGCGTCCTCTCGCTTCGTCACCTGTATCACACAACAACTCACTCTATTTTTTTTTCCATCGAGTCCTACTAAGAATTAAATTCTCATTCAAATGTAATAAACAAAGTTCATTAGGTCTATCTTTATCTTTCTTAATAAGATCGGATCTAATACAATTACTCTTCAAATTGAGTTATCTGATATTTTATGTGACCCAATCATCTAAGCCGACTCTCTATAATCTTATTTTTATCACTAGAGGTCCTCAAATTTTTTTACATATAGACCCATTTCTATTTTTATTTGCAAAAGGGAAAAAAATGAGGGTGCTACGGCAAAAAGAAAAAATAAATACTTGAAAAACAAAATCAAAATAAAAAAGACAAAAGGAGATTCGAATCGTAGCACAACGGTACCAATTTTTTGGAAGCCCCACATAGCACATGCGTTCTATAGCTCCAATCCATTTTTTTTATATAATAATTAAAATATCATGACTTTGTTTTTTGTTTTTTGTTTTTTGTTAATTGGAAATTGTGTAATAAATACTATTGTATATTATTATTATTATTTATGAAAAGCAAACCCACTTGTTCAATCTTTTAACTAAAATTCACTAAATTTACTTCCGAATAATACAACATAAAATTACGAAACGAAAGCTACGTTTCAACCAGCAATAAATAGCAAACATCGCATTCTTTTCTTCGTACAAATACATAGAATGCAGGGACCAAAATGCAAAAAGACGCTGACCTCCTTGCTGAAACGGTTGTCAGGGGCGAGGAACCTATTTCCCTGGCTGTTAATCGTCGGCGCCGCGCTTCCTCCGATCGCGTACATTTCCCAGTGCGTATAGTCATTGTTCACCACATGAAAATATCCAAGCCTGCACCTGCTCACTTGCATCAACTCTTTCCAATTATAACTAACAATCACAATCCTCCAACCAAAATTAGCTTAAGCAAATATCACAAAGTCTATTGCATGGCTGCTATGCTAGCATAATTAAATATAATAATGAAACGAGATGTCGCAATAATTATTTAAGTATGTATATTTAATTATATAAATCATTAAGTAATTCATATATTTGAATTATTAAAATTTAATTATTTATATGAAATCCTATTGATCAAAAAGAAATAATTTGATCAATCGTTTATGGACCGTTTTGTCAAATAACTCTTATGAGTGTTTATTATAACTAATCCGTAAGAAATAACTATCAGTACACACTCTCTCTCTCTCATTATGAGGAGTTTGTTTGTTTCATAAATGATTAATTCATGAAAGAAAAAAAGTGAAAGTAAAAAAGTGGGAAACCCCGTAATTCGGAATTCAACGAATTCAAATGAATCGATCAATGTACGTTTTTTTCTGATTAAAATCTTGTGAAAATCATCTTATTTAAGATCTTGTGGATTTAAGACTTATGTAAATTCATGTTTTTCGTTTCGATTTCTTTTACATAAGTTATGATGCGAACTCTTGTAAAAGTTAGATAACTCATAATACATGTTGCGAGTTATCGTAAAAGATAAAAAATTTAATCTTAAAGAAAGTTCTTTTATGAATTTGAGAACTTGAATTTTACGTGTGATTAAATTCTTACAAGAAAGTGATAACTTTAATCTTATATGATTGATTTCTTGTAAGAAATTTGAAAACTCTTAATATTACATGCAATGTCTAAATTGGAAGAAATTATTTTGTGCGAACTCCGAATACCGTCCAGAGATCAACCAAAATGCACCACGTCACCTCCTGCTCGATACTAGTCGGTGCCACTCGGTACCGCTCAGTACCTGGCTCGGTACTATTGACGTGATGATTCTAATAGATTTCCGAACAATAAATTGCATTCAGAGTCCATATTTATTTGATATTACAACAGGGCTTGTAATTAAGTAGAGATGCCTCTATTTTTTTTTTTTTTTTTTTTTTGTACATATGATTAATAAACTTGTTGAAAATATATTTTTTTGATAGACACGTGTGAGGCATTAATATTAAAAAAAAAAATTTTGAAGTGAGAAAACAGAAAGAAGAATGGCTAATTAATCAGGAGAGATACAGACCTTGGCATCCTCTGAACCAATCCTTCACCAAAATGGTTAAAAGCAATAGTAACCTGCATGTTCTTATCCTCCACCATCTCATCGCTATGTCCGAGCAGCATCACCTTATCATGATGAGTCATATAATTGTTCGAAATGGTGATTGCCGTCGACCCACGAATGGCGTCGACAAGCCCATCTCGGCAATTCGACAGCGAACAATGATCAACCCAAACATGACTTCCTCCAAATATGGAGACGCCGTCGCCATCCGACAGTGTTCGCCATCCATAATGTCCAGGTGAGTCTCGCACATAAGCATTTCCGCCCTGCTTACAATCGTGTATGTTTAGGCCATGAATGATAATGTGACGTACATATTGGACGGTGATGCAGGGGCCGCCGGCAATGTGGACGCTAACGCCGCGGCCGTCGAGGGTTTTGTAGGAGTTCATCATGAGTTCTTCCTTGAGCTGGATAACCATGTCCCGTTCAAACTCGATCCAGAGGGGCTTGTCTTGGATGACGCCGTAGCGGAGGGTTCCGGGTTTGGGGGTCACGGGATCGTCATCGCCGCTATCAGTTACGACATAGGTGGCGCCGCCTTTGCCACCGAGGGCATTGCGACCGAAGCCTATTGCGCAGTCGGCAAGCCGTTGGCGGTTGGTTTCCCAGTTGGGGTCACAGCGCCAACAATCATCAATGGGGTTGCCGGTGCTGCAGGTGAGATAGCCTAGCTGTCGACGAGAGGCGTTGATGCTCCTGTAAGAGTCAATAAGGGAATTACCATTGTAATGAAATTTACGGTGCTGAAAATTAATAGAAGCGGTGAAATGGTTTGTATTGAAGATAATTCTTTGAGTTTACCGGTGAACTTCCTCAACGACCAGCTCGGGGTTTGGGACTGCCGCTGTAGAAGACAATGGAGGAGTGCTAGAGGTTGCAGTGGAAGAAATGAGGAAGAAGGTGGGCGGGAGGAAGAAGAATATTATTTTGGCTGCCATTTATTGAATCTCTGTATCTTTCTCTCACTCTGTTTAATTATATATGCTTAAAGTGGAGAGAGGAAGAGAGAGGTTGGGTAAGGGAGTGAGGGAGTGTGGGTTTAAATAGGTGGGAGGAGGGAGGGAGATGGGGGTTTTTCGATGGTTTTTAAAAAAAAAAGAATTTTATTCTGCGTTTTTTTTAATGCATTGTTTCTTAAATTAAAGAGTGTATCTACAACAATACAGTATATGGACAGGAAATTGATCCAGCCTTCTTATTTATTCTTTGTGTTTTTTGTAATATTAATGCAAAACGAATATCGACAACTGATCCATAATATCACAGGTTCATGAATTAAAGATATAGAATGTCTTGTTGGGGATGAAGAAGTAAAACATGCGACCAAATACATAAGAAATTAAAAACACTAAAGTAAAGGACATGAGGATTTAACGTTCAAAATTTTGAAATCGGGAGAAATTATGGAATCACACAATATCAAGAAATTTATTATGAAAATTGGGAGAAATAAGTACCGGTCTCTTTTCTCTCTTGCTCTCTTCTTGCTTCTATTCTCTTTTATATCATTCTCACGTGCAAAACAAAAAAGATGTGACACCTACAGGTTTAGCATATGAATTGACATGTTCTGATCCGATTGAAAAAAAGCCGCACGAAGAGGATTTGAGAAAGAATAAGAGAAAGTTTTAGCTGGTTCAAGTCGTTTTCACTCGTAGCATGGTTCAGAATGTTGTCCGAACCTAGGTAGAACACATTACACCAATCTCAATTTTTAAAAATACGAAGTTTTTATCAAATATTTTCAGTTAAATTTCTGTTTCCATAAGAAAAAACGAGGATAACTTTGCACTGGAAAAACATTCACCACGTAACTTTTTATATAATATAAAAATTACGATTATGCAGATTTTGAATATTTTCTGAAAATTTTTACAATGTGGTTTTGAAATTTATAAGAATTTTATTGAATAGAAAATTATATGTATTGAAAAATAGTGCTATAGTACAATAAAATTTTTAAAATATTATTTTAGACAATCAATGATAATTTATTTATTTTATAAAAATGTGCATTTTTTCCTAGTAAGATTTTCTGTTACCTACCATTATAAAAAGCTGTACAATTTTGACACATGCTCGATTGATATAATTTAATTATATATGTGTATATATTATTAAATTATATCAATTATGAGCCATAAGGGGCCTAATTATTTAAGATTATATCTATGTCAAAGAATATTTTGATGCCTATAATGAACGTTATGGTGGATATAAGTCATATTTTGGTGTCTATGAGCATGTTCTGGTGCTATAAGCATAAGATGGAGTCATAAGATGTCAGAATCCTTTGAAATTTTATCTGGTTTAAAAAATGTGTTATAAATTCTTCTGTAATTTATCTTTTCAATATTATCATTTTTAAAAAAATAGATAATTACTATGCTTTTATTACCTTTCTAAGTACAAACAATGATTTATTTCATTGTATTTAACTGCATTTAAATGTTCGGTAAAATATTTAATAAAAGAAAAGAATTTTAAAATTAAGTTGGTCTATATGGATTGCTGAGTTGTGGTAGCTCGCTGTGATTTGCTTGTGGTTTTCAGGATCTTAGAAAGGGAATGAAATCGTTGATTAGCAATTCATAATCAAATTTTTGTTAATAGGTACTTTGTTATCTTAATTTTTTTATAATCATGACTAGTTAAATTTTTTGTTATGTAGCTCTTACATGTAGTCATGTACTGTAGTATATATATTTATTATAATGAAATAAAAGAAACTTTATGGATGAGTTTATTTTCATTATTTAAATATTTTAGTAGCTCTGTAGTGTGTAATTTTATTTAAAATGATATTGGAAGAGAATCTGAAACATTCCAAAACTATATCTGGGGATTGCTTGTCAGAGTGTTGCGGCTCCGAATCTAGAGCACTGTGGAGCTCTGTTATCTATATTTCCTCCCAGTAAACTCTATAGTTACAAGGCGCTTAGGTACACAACATTGAATTACTCGGGTAAATAGCACTGGGGTATTGTGCAGAAAAAAAAATTGTGTGCAAAGAACCCGAACCCATGCAAGGAGAGGACCCCCATGCAACCCGAGCATGAGAAATTAACTTGAGATAAAAGGTATCAATACACAATACAACTTGATTGATTGTCATGATCATATTCCACATAGACTGTCATGTACTACTTGATTGGAGTAAACAAAACAAAACAAATAAGGAAAAAAAATTAGAGAAGCAAGAACACTGGAGTTTACGTGGAAAATTCGAAAACATGAAAATCACAGAGCCACAACACAACAAAAAATTCACTATGAATCTTAGAGAAATTTTACATATCTTTCTCTCTTCATATACTCTTTCACAAACTTGAGACTCTTTCATACATCAAAGCATAATCATCATTCAATTACAAATCAATGAGAAAATAATTAAATATAAGTGGCTGGCAGTTATAGGAGGCTTGAAAACTGCTGATTCTTTACACCTTAGAAATATTTTGGTTCCTCCAACTTGCAGTCTATGCCATGACTACCCTGAAAGCGTTTCACATCTATTTTTTGAATGCTCCTTCTCTTATGTTGTCATCACTGAAATTATTCCTCCTTCCAAATGCCTCTCCTAAGACCCACTTTTTTGCAACTTGGTGAATTGATAAAAGATGAATTGAATGTGCAGTATAACGTTAAAAGTCTCTATTTTCTTCTATCTTGCTGATCTATTTACTACATTTGGAAAGAAAGAAATAGTAGAATATTTGGCAATTCAATTAGTAGTATCAGTACTATTTCTATGAATATCAAGAAAGTTGTTTTTGAGAAAGTTATAAAGTGGAATTCCTTCACTCATATCCTGGACCTGCTTTAATGGGATCTGATTCTTTCTTTGCGGTTACTGGTTGTTCAATGAGGAGCTGTTCTTATTTCTAGGTATTCTTGGTTCTGTCCTTGGGTGCTTCTCGTTTCTGGTTGCGAAGCTTTTGGGAATTGCCTGCTGGTTTCTTCAACAAAGCCTTGGACAATGATGATGCTCCCAGTGCAGGCACCCCTAGGACGGTCTATGGGCAACTAAGGGTTTGATCATTTCTATGATTGCAACTATCGTATATCCTGAGTCCAGGCTTATCTAGTCATGGGAGCCCAGTTTGTATTTTTGTTTGTTTTCCTTCCCTGCTTTGCTTTTATTTTCTTGTAGATTTATTTTTGCTTTTGGCTCCATGGTGAGCTAGCTCCTTTTTATCTAGAGCTGAATTTTGTGCTTTTACTTGTAATTTCCTTCTCTTTACCATTAAATATACAGGCTAAGCCTAAATTTTCCAAAAAAAAAAAAGAGAAAACAAAAAAAACTGCTCAAAAGGCCGTAGTGTCGCCATGCTGACCCGCGGTTCCCGAAAAAGATAATTCAAGATACATTGAGCTAGGTTTTGCTCAAAATATACAACACTTGTTTTAACCGTAAGAGAATCTCTTTTATTACCAAACACTCGTTTGTATCCTAAAAATATAATTATTTACAATTGTTTTGATTGTTGACTCGCAAAAAAAAAAAAAAGCTTCTTATTTCCCTATCAAAGAATTTTGCAGAAAAAACATTCATATTGTAAAATGAAAATTTTATCTTAAGACATCTTAATACAATATTTTCTCCCAAATAATCTTCTCCGCAAGATGGTCATCCCGTGTAGTGGCGTGAATTGAAAACTTCGGCAAGATCACATGAGGTGGTTGAGGCCGTTAAGTCAGGGAAGGAAAGAGTTAAAAGTCCCATATTGCCAAATTTAAGGTGTTGATAGGGCTCCTTACCTAAAAACCCCTGGCCCGGAGAATAGGAAAAGAAGATTTGTCTCATATCTTGTATTATTCCTCTTCCGGCATTATCAAATTATTGCTGTTGTTCGGTTCGAAAAAGAAAACAGAGCAAGGGAAAGTTGTTCTGCAAAGCATTTTAATACTTTATTAAACAATCATGATTCAGTTGAACTTAACAGAGTTACTCAAAGTGACTATTTTCACCTTATAAGACTTACGAGGCATGGAACTTATGCATGTAATGATCTTTGTTATAGAAGTAGGAGGATAAAAGAGGCATCTATGTTGCACCGATACTCCTATCTATGAAGGCGTGTTGTATTCGATACACTGATACGCATCTGATACGTATCGGTCTGATACAGCACCGATACGTATCGGATGCGTCAAAGACATATCTAATTAAAATACTATTTAATTTTAAAAGGACACGCATATCCCATACCCGTGTCAGTTGAAAAGCAAAAACAAAATCCGAAAAAAACGCATCATATTTACTTCCGCTGCTGCAAGCGAGGTTCTCTTATTTTTTAGATGGATTTGAGTCTCTTGATGATATGAGAATATTAGAAATTGCTAATCTTTCACTTGATGAGTTTGCATTAAAAGTTATGATATTTATTGAAGATGATATAGAAGTTCTAAGACAAACAACTGAAGAAGCTAATCATATCATTCCTTTTATTGAATAGTTGAAACTTCATGTGCTAGACAATTTATGTTTATGCTTTTGTTGTTGTACTAGACATTTAATGTTTACTTTTATTTTGATATTATAAGCTACAATGCTACAAATGATGTTATTTTCATTTTTTTTTGTAATTTCAAATATCATGCTTTGATTGCTTTCTTAATTTAGATGTATGATTTATAAATTATAATGTCGTGTTCACATCGTACCCGTATCCTATATTTTTAAGAATTGACGTGTCCCATTTCCGTATTGTGTCGTATCTATATCGTCATATTCGTATCGGTGCAACATAGAGAGGCATTCAGTACTTGAATATGACTCACATGTCCGCAGTCAGATAAGGAGTACAAAAAACCAACAATGGCAGCGTGCCAGTGTGCAATTAATGATCAACAACTGCTGCCTAAAGAGGCTTTGGTGTGTTGATTGATGGGCGCCTGCATGGGGTCAGATCTGCTACTTGGAAGTCTTCAACATTTATTTTTTTTATTTATTTTTTTATTTTTTTTTTGGAAGTCTTCAACATGATAATTGTATACTGTTGGGAAGAAAGCTGCCTGTTTTCTTCTTAGATTTTGTCATATTCTTTGATGCATTGGTGATTATTGATGGCTATTAATGATGTTTTGCTTGGCTTTTGTTCATTTGTTCTTCACATTGATCTATTGTGGCAGTTGGAGTGCAGATTATTATCTAGCACTGGAAGATCGCCTTTGTTTGGCACTTTTGTAGTAGCAGCCAATAAGTATTCCTTCAAATCTTCTGGAAATTTACTGCTAAAAGGGAAATGGAGCAGTTGAAATGATTATGGGCTAAAGCGTCTGAAGAACTAATATTTAAAGGCTTCTAATTATTGTGAATCCCATTAAACCTTACAAATACAGCCACATAGTGTTCTGATACGGACTTTTTTTTCTATTGGGCGTGAACCTTTATCATCTGCAAGCGAAATTGAAGAGACGAAATTAAATATCTAAAGCAATGCACTCCTACTGTAAACTATTCGACGAAGTAAAATATAAGGAGAACAAACCGATGTTTCTCTCTCTCTCTCTCTCTCTCTCTCTCTCTCTCTCTCTCTCTCTTCCCCCACCCCCAAAAAAAATCTTTCTTCATTCGAGAAGTCAATTTTTGCAAGCAATACTATGTCCAAAATCTAACTAGCTAATAATCGGATAAAGAATATCAAATATCTAAGGGGATGCAAAGAGAATTATATTGTTAGAGAAAAAGAGAATAAGTTGTCACTGGGTGTCAATATTTGACATGGCCCAAAAACTCATCCCGACATGAAAAATTCAGGATTATGGTCAACCCGTTTTGCAAACGGGTTGGGTTCGTGTTCCAAGAGTCGACTGTTTGAAAAAATATGTCGGGTTCATGTCAAACCCGACCCGTTACCTTATTTTAACAGCCCTAAAAGCGCCTACTTTAATTGGGTGCAAGGTGTTGGAAGAATAGATTTTTATTTGAGAGTTGAGAGTGACACGAAGACATGATAGATAGACATTATTTCTTGAGGAGCAATTTTTAGTAACAAAAGTCATTATATGACATAACTAAAGCGGATAGATCGAGCGGTGATAATTTATAGACAAGTTATAAAGCCAAAAGATTGAGAAGAGTGGCCCAATAAGAATAGAAGAATTATTTCAAACATAAATGCAAGGGCAATTTTTATTGGGAGGTCTTGTATGATCTTATTGGCTTGAAAGGGATAGAGCCATAGGCAACAAAACTAAGGTTTGTTGGATGGTGTTAACCCCATAAGCAAGTGCAATAAATATATATGTGACTCGCAATTGATTTGATGATATCTAATAGTACTTTGCTAACTTTTTTCTTCAGACTAATCAATTTATGATAACAATGAAGATGAAGAGTATTCTGCTAAGCTATTTGGAGCTTTGGTCAATTGAAGACAAGCCCAAGATATTCATTTCAACTAAATTGAGGCAAAGTGAACATCTAAGTTGAAATTAGCTTACTGAGTGCGATATTCAATCCATCTGTATGGCATTAATTTTGATGTTGCACTTCCATACAACTTAATATTTTAGAGACAAGGTGATAAGCTACTATTGGGATCTCTCAATTTTGATCACTTGTACACTACTCAACTTAAAATTCAACATAAAAATACAATTAAGGTTTCTTTTGGGACGGCTTTCTTACTATTTATTAATGCAATTTTTTATTAAAAATTTTTTTAAATTAAAAATTTTTGTACTGAAAGCTGTTTTAGAAAGTGGAAAAAAAATTGTCCCAAATGAAGCCTAATTCTTGTGATAGTTTTTCCAACATATTAATATCTTCAATTTTTTTTTAATTTGTTAACAAGACAATGTTGGTTGCTATATATGTGTATTTTTATGAGGCAAATCAATTTCAAATTAAATTTGAGATATCATTGAATAACTTAACAATTCTGTTCTTGTTGCGTCCAGGGGTATTTGTAGCGGTAGAGAAATATAAAATTAACGTCTTAACTTTATACGAAAATTCGGCACGCAATCAGATAAGAGAGACGGTGCAGCATTTAAAGGAGATATCAACATTTTTATGTGGAAAACCCCTAAAAAGGGGGAAAACCCACATGGCCTAGACCAATTTGAATGAATCCACTAGTATTACAAATGAGGCCCTTGCTTGGGGGAAGGCATTAGCTTGATGTACATCTTATAGGTACATTACATAATGTGAATACAAAAAATCACTGTTGATGTGTTTGTTTGGTCGTAAGTCGGCAAGACCGTAGTCGGTAGGCGACAGTGGTCGGAAGGACTGTAATCGGTGGGTGACGTAAGTCAGAAGGACCGTAGTCGGCGAGAGATGGAGGTTGAAAGGACTATAGTCGGTGGGCGACGTAAGTCAGAAGTACCGTAGTCGGCGAACGAAGGAGGTCGGAAGGATTGTAGTTAGTGGGCGACGTAAGTCAGAAGGACCGTAGTCGGTGAACGAAGGAGGTCGGAAGGAATGTAGTTAGTGGGGGACATAAGTCAAAAGGACCGTAGTCGGCGGGCGACGGAGGTCAGAATGGCTGTAGTCGGTGGGCGACGTAAGTCAGAAGGACCGTAATCGGCGGGCGACAGAGGTTGGAAAGACCGTAGTCGGTGGGCAATAGAAGTCAGAAGGACCATAGTCAGCAGGAGACGGAGGTCAGAAAGACTGTGTCAGGTAGAAGTCCAGCAATGGACAGAAATCCAACATCAAATAGACATCCGGCGAAAACCCGACAATGGGCATAAGTCCGGCGTTGGGTAGAAATATAGCGACGAGCGGAGGTCAAGCGTCGGGTAGAAGTCCGACATCAGTTGGCGGCCGGGGAGAACTCCATCGTTAGATAGTATTCTGGAAAAACTTCAGAGTCATATGGAGATCAGACGGAATTCGACGTCCCGTGGAAGTCGGGCAGAATCTCGGCGGTGGTCGAGAAGTTTCTTCCCTCCTACTCTTCTCTTCTTCTTCCTCCTCTTTTGCTTCTTTTTCCTCCCCTCTCAAGATAAATGAGGGGCTATTTATAGTTTTTTTAGGATGGCATGACCCGTAAATAGGAGGAAGATCAAGGGCAATGGTGGAGTGGTTCGGATGGACGACCGATGTTGAATCCCTTGATCATGGACCGCTTGTCAGGCATTTGAAGGTCTTAGTGATATCAGAATTTAGAGATCTCGAGCTCGTTGGATTCATCTCGTTGAGCCGCTCGATTTGACTATAAGCATGTCACGTTTGGAAACCGTTTGGTAATCCAAATTTTGGTTCGAACTTTCCAACAACGCTTCAGGTCATTGATTTGGACTCATTTGGGCTCAGATTGAGTCGAATTTGGTGTTGTTGGGTTTGTATTTCCGAGACACTCATTTCGACTATAAGTTTACTGAAATCAGAGTTAAGATGGTCTCCGATTTAATTTTTTAAGTTTCTAACTTGATTTTGCTTCGAGATTCGTGCCCGATCCGCATAATTTTTTTATGATATATCAGTTCTAAAATAAAATTATATGCTTTAGTTGGAACTTCTTTGTGTGGCCTAAAGCGTCACAATTGACATTCACAATTCGTTAGCATCTTCATGTCACGAGCTGCCAGCCGTCACATGGGTTTTATTGGGTCAGGTTACCTGATGTAGAGATACATCAGGTAACCAATAAACAGCACACGGAGTCTACGTGATTCTACTCCGCATCCTTTCGTCATATTTGTCCCAGAGGTTCTGTTGCCTTCTCTACAGCACACCCGTTAGCTTCTCATGTATATTCCGTCCGACGTGCCACCCCCCCGATCGTGTGCCATTATTGGTTTTCTTTCTGAAGTTTTAGTTCCGCACGGGTATCTTTTGATTTGACGGGGGTTTTATTTGTACTGGATTTTTCTGTGTAGCTGAAAATTATCTGTGCAGTATAATAAATGTTCTGAAATGTGATTATCTACGTTCTGTGCGATTTTGGTGAATTTTGAATTTCAGGAAATTTTGTGTAAATTTCATTATCTGCCGTTGTGCTGCCCGATTTGTGCTGATTTTGATTTGCCCGGATTGCTTCTGAATTAGAATAGCTATCTGTAATGCTATAAATGGGAGTTACAAGGGGCCTGGATCCTATGAGATTACGTTAGTGTCTGGGGAATCTTAGTTGTAGCTCAAGTTGGAGAAATTTATGTTCTGTCCGGATCCGAGGATTTGTTGTTCATGTGCCGTGAGCCATTTAGCTATTAATTACTCAGAGATTTTCTGGTGTGTGAGCACATGGGAGATTAAGGGTCGAATCGTAGTGATTCTGTTTTGTTTAGTTTTAGCTATGAAATATTATCTGATATCTGAGTTATATCTGATTCTGTTTTCCGTTTTTCTGTTTATAAACTTATGATTCTGATTTAATCTGTTCTTTGATTTGTTTTATTTGATCTTGATCTGTACGATTCTGAGTCTGAGTTGATATCTGTCCGTATAAGTTCTGATAAGTTCTGATTTGTTCTGATCTGCACGATTTGATATATATCTGATTCTGTTCTGATTTCTGTACAGATTTCTGTCTGATGTATTTGGTTTGGATTCTGAGAGTTTTGATTGGAGGTTTGTTGCTTTGCTGAGCTGTTGAGCTCACTCTTGTTTTCTGATGGTTTTCAGGTTCTGGGAAAGGGAAGGAAGTCCAGGACTAGATTTCTGAGTCTGATCAGTATAGGTATCTTTTGTACTTTTTAATTTTTTGTATAGTCATGGCTTTCTGCTTGTTTCTTTCTGTCAGCCATGTACTGTATTTGTAGATGATTGTTTTGAGGAAAAGAAATTATAGATGTTTGTTCCGCTGTGTTTGATGATACATAGTAGCTCTGTGTTTGTGTGTCTGTTGATTTGATTGGTTTGGAAGATTCAGTTCAGTAACCAAATTTCAAAGCCAAATCCTGGTCAGTTCGTCCGTTTCGCTTTCCATGTCGCGACCCGGTGCGAGCGGGATCCGTCCCCGTGGGTCGGGTCGTGACAGGGGGGGGAGAGGGAGGGAGAGAGAGAGAGAGAGAGAGAGAGAGAGAGAGAGAGAGAGAGAGAGAGAGAGAGAGAGAGAGAGAGAGAGAGAGAGAGTTTGTAGGGAAGAGGAGAGTTAGCATGTAATGCTTCGTGTGTGCATATGCAAAAAGAAATTTTACCTATTAAATTATTGAACTGTTGATTCACCATTTTCAATACTTGCCTCTTCCTTAATGAATATAACTAATGTATATTTATCTTATTGATGAAGAAGATAAGTGAGATCACTATGCTAGCATTTGCCAAATTTATAACAAAAATTCATGCTATAGGTGATCTGAAGACCAAAAATTCAAATTTATCTTTCTCTCCACTGCACTGCAATTCAAACAGGAATTCATATTTTTCTATTTTTAATTATTTTCAGAAATTCTAATTGTTACAATGAGTAGTGCTTGAGAAAAAATATAGTGTTTGCATGTTATGATGCCAAACATGTATGGATTGTATATGTGAGAGAGGGAGAGAGAGGGGGGGGGGGGGTGTTGGGAGAGAGAGAGAGGAGAGAGAGAGAGAGAGAGAGAGAGAGAGTAGTATTGTAGGGAAGAGGAGAGTTAGCATGTAGTGCTTCGTGTGTGCATATGCAAAAAAGAAATTTTACATATTAAATAATTAAACTGTTGATTCACCATTTTCAATACTTGCCTCTTCCTTAATGAATATTAACTAA